>KV744959.1:0-70663 GCA_001692735.1 Lepidopterella palustris CBS 459.81
AGAATAAACATATTTCCAGGAAACTGAGACCTTAATCCTTAAACTTCGGTATTCTGAACTATTTTCTATCGCGGCATATGTATTTCATGACGAAGCCTGTAGAACTGCCCGAGCAGTTTGGTTCGGGAGTTCAAATTGTCTTCCTTGTCTTGTTTCTATGGAAAGCAGAAGCTATATATACTAAGAGAATATGGTAGAGAAAGTTCTAGAAGAAGCGGTACAGAACAATTACAAATACGAGGCAAAGAACCTACTAGAAGCTCCTAACTAGTTCAACACTAGGCCACTGTAGATCCGTGCCAGTTCAACAAAGCCCTAATTAAATCAAATTGCTAACTGCTATATATCTGCGCTGGACCTTCCCAAACGATCACACGCGTGACGGATAAATCTAAATTAACAACCCTACTATAATAATTCTTGCAAATGAAACTAACATAATACCCAGCCATTCAAGAGCCTCTTTTGGGAGCTTCGAATGTCTCCGCAGCTCGCTTGGTTCGAAATCAGGAAATCAAGAATGATAAGTAGCTTGGCACTTCGATACTTTGTAAACAACATACCGTCCCAACCAGCACGATGAAGTTGCTGTTATCTCTAGGCCTTTTTCTCGGTTTCACAATCGCCGATCTGGCCGGATCGTCGATACAGCCGAACTACGCTGGCTACCGTGTGCTGCGAATGAACTATTCAGCCGAAGTCCGCAGTATAATCAAAGACCAGAGTCTAGCAACATGGGAAGCTTCCGAGCACACGGGCGAAATAGATGTCGTTATTCCTCCTGGAATGACGGCGTTTGACGACTTGACAAACCATGTCATGCGCCACAATCTCGGGCGTTCTATTGCACGAGAAGCCAAATTCAATGAATACGGTACTACTATGCCAAATCTACGAGATGTCAAAATCCTGACATGTTACATATAGCTGGCAGTTAAGGGAATGTTAGCATCAACTGATTCAACTCGTACCACTCGTACAATAATTATCTCAAGTTCCTCTCGGATCTAGCAGCGACATATCTCAAGAACGCAGAAGTCATCACCCTAGGCAAGACTGTGAAAGGAGGTGAGATCACTGGTATCCACATCTACGGTGCTTCCGGTAAAGGTCGACCTGCCGTTATCTTGTTCGGGACAATCCATGCGCGCGAGTGGATCTCGACTATGGTGCCGGAGCACCATGCGTTTTCGCTATTGACGAAATACGACACCGACGAGGAAATCAAATCATGGGTCGACAAATATGACTTTTACATCTTCCCAGTAACAAACGTAAGTCATAATCTCTTATTTTCATGATTATCGCATCTCTACCAAAATCTCGCTCTGGAACCAGATCTAGCCTGACGGTTTTACTTTCACTCAAAATGGGAACCGTTTATGGCGGAAGAATCGACAAGTGAACAAAGGGCAAACCTGTTTGGGCCGCGATCTCAATCGTAATTGGGATATCAGCTGGAACTCCGCGGACGGCGCCTCGAGTAAAGCATGTACCGATACTTATAAAGGTACGATTTGTTGATTCCTGGTACCTCACGCACCGTTTAGTTCTAACTACTTGTGATTTTAGGAGATGGAGCCTCCGATGCGCCAGAAACCAAAATCCTTGCTTTGTTCACGACCAAAGTTGGTAGATCTCCTGGAGGATTGCAACTGTTCATTGACTATCATTCGTATGCGCAAATGGTGATGACACGTAAGTGAGGAGTACTCCTCATGATCCAGATTTCGTCGAAGTTCCCAGCTAGCCTACTGTAGCCTACGGCTATTCCTGCACCAAATTGGCTGCTAACAACGATATACTGCAATCCCTTGCCGATGGCGCTGTGAACGCCATTCGTTCAGTCTCGGGAACTGTGTATGCAGGCGGATCAATCTGCAAGAAATACGGCAAGGTGATAGGCGATACGGTCGATTACGTTCACGATGTGAGCAAAAGCAAGCATACGTTTACAATTGAGCTCAGGGACAAGGGGAGATATGGATTCGTGTTACCGCCAGACCAGATTCTGCCTACTGCTACTGAAGACTTTGCCGGGCTGAAATATTTGCTACGGACCATGCGCTGATATGGGTTTCTGTCTTTAATTTGGAGTTTCGGTAAGTTATAATGAAAAATATCTTAAGCTTATGATTGAAACCAAGCACTGCGGGAGTGGATATAGACGAGTTTAGAACATCATATTCAAGAGCTATGATGGAAGATGGACTGGTAAACAGATAACGGCTTTTTCAAAACAACGAAAAGATTAGTCCTGTAGACTAGGTAATCCTCTTCTACGATCTTAGAGAGTTCCTAAAGGGCTACTAGTCACGTAGTTATCCTGCTGCAACTTTCAGACTCTGCGCTTGACGCGTTCTTGATAGGATGTCGAATGCCGTTAGGTACTATTGCCTAGCCTCCTCTAAGCTCATTTATCAACACAATGAATCTTCTCAAAATCAATGAAGAAAGCATAGGGTATAAATCGGTACATGTATCCTGCACCGTTTTTTTCATTTCAAATGTGCAAGCTGACAGCTCCTATCGCCTACGAGTGAGCCATAGTGCACCATCTCTGAATCTATTGATCAGAAAACCCACAAAGCGGAGCGAAAAACAACCCGATGTTGCCCACATCCAAATCCGAAAATACCAGATCTTATGTCGTCTCGAGTTTCCCTACGTGTAGCAATAGTCAGTTAATAACGTCACTAAATATGTGTTGATCCAAATAAAACATACCAAGAATTTGAGAGAATCGAAACTGTCATTCATGACAAACACACATAGCAAGACGTTCGAAAATATGTAAATGGCAATAAGTTTGGTTCGAAAATCCTTATACTGGTCCTTGACTGTCTTTTCTATAGTGCGCGGAGCTTTTTCTGTGGGCATTAGAGCTCTTTTCACGGTTTTCTCAAATCGGCTGTCGATGTCTGCCTGTGTTAAATCCACCTCCTCTACTACATTCACATTGCCTTCTATCTCGACTTTGGCAGATTGCAGTTGCTCCGCCACAGACTTGGCTTTTGGAACGCCTCGTTTCGCCCACGAGACGTCATGAGCATTGCTAAATGCGTAGACGTTGATGATGTTGGTGTACGAAGAAGCCACGAAGAGGTATTGAGGGTAGGCAGTAAACATGTGCCAAGGATCAAAGTTGATGAATGCGGCGGCGTAGTATACCCCGAATACGGCGGCACAAGTGACCCAGATGGTCAGATCTCCAATATCGCTGTAGAATGTGGTGATGTAGTTGTAGCTGCTCCCACTGGCGGTGTGGAGTTTATCGTTGATGACCACTTTCATCAGATACAGCACGTTCAAAATGAAGTAGAGCTGAATCAAGGCGAATATACAAAAGGATACCAAGTACGTTGCGACTTGTCCTTGTGGTCGAGTCGCCAGAGCAACGATGAACTGATATGCAATCGTGATGATGTAGATTGACTGAAGTACAGAGTTGAATACCGGCGTGGCAGAGCCGAATGGCCACGATTTGAGGTTAGAGCCCGTGGGAGGACTGCTAGAGAGATCAGTGACGATGAAGGTGGTGAGGAGGAAGGCGGCAAGATTAAACCATGCCAGTAAGAATGACACGACGTTGTATATGGCCTGAATGGTGTACAGTAGTTTTCGGATCGGGTTGTGGCCACTTTTGAACATGCGTCCAAAGTGTATCAGCGAGTAGACAGTAGAGGCGAAAGCACCGTTCAGCCATCGTCTGCGTTGACTGATAAAGTCGACGACGTGTTCGGGTACGTCTGTCTCCGCTTTGGCGCCATTGATCATTCTGGAATGCCACTTGAATCCTTCTTTACAAACTAGCTCCCAACATAGTATGCGATCCTCAGCTCTAAAGAGATTCTTCATGAATATGTTCATTCCTTCGATGCCTCTCTTCCCAAGAAGCTTCCCGAGTGTCAAATCTCCATGGAAGTACTGCTCCAAAGGTAGACCCATGATGGCTCGATATCTTCATAATTTAGCTCGCGAACTCTCAAGGGTAGTTATGATCTCACCTATAAGCAGAGAATGCTCCAGGTAAAACAGTCACATTCCCAAATGCACTTTCCATTTGCTTATCAAGGCCACTGCTGATTTTGTACTCAAAGAGCTGCGCTGCCACGAGCGGGTTCAATAGCTTCTTCCATCCTTTTCCAAGCATGGGATAGATCTCACCACAAGCGCCTCCAAGATTCCTATCGTTATAGAAACCCTCCCACAATCGTAATAGGCTACGGTAGTCAGGTTTGGTGCCAACGTCAAGAGATATACAAACTTCTGGGTTAAGGATCCTGCCAAACGCTGTAAACAGCCAACGATGAGAATTGATTTTGCCGCTATTAGACTGTTTCAGGCATACTATTGTTTGCATCGGTACCAATGTCGTCGAACTATCGTCGAGGGGTCGAATGAGTTGCTGGTTAGCAGTGACAGAGAGTTGGGTGGTGTACTCAAACTAATGATGATTAGGTTCACTACCCTAGAGCGGAGGTGGCCATTTTCAGACCAAGAAGGAAATTACAGCCAGTGACGAAGGATAAGAGTAAAGAGGGTGAGTGCGAGAAAGTATGCTGCTGGGAAAATGGACTCACAATATGTGCTTTAGTTTCTTGGCCGTCAATGCCTTTCTTTATTATTCCATCTTGATACACTCCAAGCGTAGCCAAAATATCGAAGATGCTTTTGTCAGCCGAGTCAATCCCGTCAATCAAAATACAAACGACAATTTTCTGCCAGGCTGGACCCCCTTTATTCCAGAACTCACTGTTCTTGAGGTTGGCTATATCTCGGATATTTTGGGCAACGCTATGCAAGCTCCGACAGAGCAGGAATTTGTCTTCGCAGACGTAGGTGATAGCAATCATCAGCTCGGTATGTCGATTGTACATTGCAGGTCGTAAATTGTAGCCATTCTTCAATGTGAAGTCATTCGGATCGCAAGTAGCAGCAGTATCTACATAGTAAGTTCTTTCTCTTCTCCGGCTTTGGCATTACAATCTACTTACAACGCATATGCGTAAACTCTTCCGATCCCGCTTCGAGATCATTGCGGTATTTCGGTTGGAGGGCGTTTTGAATTGCTGAAGGGCAAGGATAGTCCGCACTCAGTACCACTCCTTGAGCCAGTTTGATTCTTCGCATGGCATTTCCCGGCTGGCCGCCGCCATAGGCTTGTCGCTGTCTCCAACCTTCTGTACTGGATCTTTCCGAATTTGTATCCGTTTCTGTCAGGGCATCAGGCGAAGAGGGTCGCTCATGTACTCTCTCTAGTGCGCCTTGAACAGTTGGATTTGATTCCTGCGGCGAAGAAGCAGAAAGGGGTCGCTCATATCCTGTCTCTGGTTGGTCCACAACTTCACGAGAGAGACTTTCATTCGATTGCGTGTTCGGGTTGGCATTGACACTGGCTCTCTGAAACGTATCTGACGCTCCCAAAGTGTTGAGGGGTTCGTCAGGTGCGTCCATAGTTGGTGCGATGGAGGTTGATGCAGTTAGAGATATTGGGGAGAATTGGAGAGTATAAAGGCAACATTAGAGAACGGGGGATAGGCGATTGGAAGTTGGAGGTTGTTGAATCAGGCCCAAACATGCATGGCTACGCGTCCACATTCAGCCTCCATTTCATCCATGCATGGCTGCGCCTCCACACTCAGCCTTGATTTCACGTATTGTAGTTGTGATTGGGGGTTAGTTAGAGCTTCAAGGAGGAATGGGAGGTGCTGGAAGCAAATTATCGCAAGAGGCCGCAGAATTTACTCTGATACTCCTTGGGATGTAAGACTATTGTATGCGCTCGGCTGAACTCAAAATCTGCCTCCCCCGACGCCAAGCCTCCGCTAGTGAAAGGAGGGTCTAGCCCGTAGTCACTGCAGACTATTTTAGCACCACCTGTATCCCACTTCTTTTGGAGGGGTCTCCGCTCTCCGCAGTCGCTATCATCTCCAATAGATATAGTAACCTCTATCCCCGCGTGCCGGACATCCCTATGTGCAGGAACGCGTAACCGGTACTTTAACTTTAAATTAACACAAAACTCTATACATATCTCAATAAATTTATAGCGAAAGATAGAAATATACTAAACGACTCCTAAATCCTTAAGATGCTTTTAAACTTAAAAATTACGCCTATATACTCGCTTTCTTACCTAATTTGCGGAGAGTCACCCAGAATATCGCAACCGAGTTCCGCCACTATAGCGCTACCTTAGAGCTAATAATTTTAATCAAACTCATAAAAGGGTGTTACCTAATCATCTAAGTACTTCTACCGTATCGTAAGATCTAATCTCTAATATTCTGCGCGTGGCGTAATTTTTTCCCATATCGGATGGTACCTCTAGTCAGAACACTTACTATTACTAGTTAGCGCAGAATGTCCTCATTGGATTATGTAAGTATATTTAAAAGTTTCATGAACACTCCTATAAATAAATCTCACTATGGCTGGTGCCATTCTGCCACTGCTTCTTGGCGACCCTAGACCCTGAAGTCGATATTACTTGGCACTACTTTTACGTCGCGAAACCTCTCCCTGTTAAATTCGGGGAAGCGGTTAACGAATCTCACAGCGAAACGAAGCCCCACAACCTCGTGTCGGCACGGTGACGGCGAACCTCTACCACGACACGTATTCGAGTCGACGCCTGAAAGTGTACGACCAACTGTAAGCGACTTGCAGCTTGCGCGACAGACACCGCGTTATACTCCTCCCTCTGTCCTCCTTTGCCCGAGCGCCGCTCCATGCTACCACGCACTTCACAGGCTCTACAAACACACATCGTAGAGTATAGTTTAAGCTGCCCCTTCTGCCTTCTGCAAGACCTCTCAGCGACTAAATCAAATACTGGGATTACCGTGAATATTGGGTATGCGGGAATTGCAAATTGGATACTGTTTAAGGACTTAATCGACGGCCAACACATACATAGGAGTACCTTGACATACAACTCTCCTCCCGAGCCGAAATGGGACAGGTGCCGCAACTCTACATTCCAAAGGGGTTCACCATTGAGGATATTGTCGCATGGGGAACCTTTGGTATGGTATTCTTAGATTCCACATCCAATACTGTCGTAAAATCCCCGCTTTCGGAACGTGATAGAGGAACTATCAAGAAGGAAAGAGAAATCTATGAGCGCTTCACACAATATGGGGGACACGAAGGCCTTCTTCAATATTTCGAACCGGTCGAGACTGGGATTTGACTTGAGTTTGCTAGTCATCTGGGCATACTTCCATATATTCAAAAACATAAAAGCAACATCAGTTTTGAATAACGACTTCGATGGTGCGAGGAGATTTCCTCTACACTTTCCTATATCCACTCGAACAAGATCATCCACGGGGACTTCAAATATAACAACATTTTCTTTGATGGCGCACTGCATTCTAAAGTTGCTAATTTTAGCGGATCTTCCATAGACGGATCTGGCCTCACCTCTCTGGTAACGGCGAGCTATCGCAGCCCCGGAGTTCTAGATTCGATTGAGGGAGATCTATTTGCTCTCGGGTCGTCTTTCTATGAAATCTTGACCGGCCAAGCCCCTTATACTAAACGCGAAGAAGATGAGATCAGAAGCTTGTTCAGCAAGTCCAAGTTCCCTGAAGCAATAACAAGCCTAGGACCGATGGGTGATATTATTCTGGGTTATTAGCAAGGCAAATACGTCACCGTATATGAAGTGTACACGAAAATCAAAGGTAATATAATGCTGTAATTCTTTATTCGCTTCTTTACTAAGAATTATCCCTTTAGTGATCCGAAAGCAACCCAACTCTCTGTATAATTCTCCCTACGCTCTAATAATTGCAACCGCCTTCGCAATATCCGGACTCTGTTTGTTTACCGTCTATTGGAAAAGGTTAGCAAGTCGCTAGTTACTTCCAGACTTAATATACTAATCATCTTTGCAGCATGGATATTCTCCTACTTTGGAGGTTGTGCCTACGTTTTCAGGCTTCATGAGAGTTGTAAGACCTGGGCAATTCTCTGGCCCCGAGGCGTCGCCTCCAGAGCATGTTTTGGAATAGCTTTTGTTCGGAAAGACAGTTTTAGGAGTTTTCTTGCACCCAGACCATCTGTACGGTGCTTTTATTTCAACACACATTGTACTTATCCTAGATACTACGATCAGCCTTCATACATATGACAGGTTAATATAGAGGTATCAAAATCACCTGTCCTGGCGAGTGTCAAGTGCGACTCGACGATTGGGAGATATTGCCTGCTGAGATATCAATGAGGAGATAGAAGAGCAGAGTCGATGAAAATGGAAAAGAGAAATAATCCGGACCAGTGGGGGCATGTGATACCTGGAGTATCTGATATCCTGCTGCCAGCGCATTGCATGCAGATCATCGCAGATGCCAAGTAAGGCCTACTGAGGGTTCAGGGTAGGACAAAGCGCTTGTAACTTCTGCCATTATCTCTGCTGTAAATCCAGTAACCGTGGGAGGAGCTGATGATTGCTGGGTTAGCGCCATGTCCATGCTCTCCAGCCACTGCCAATGTACTGAGCCACACAGTCACATGATGATCATTGATGATATACCAAATCCATCACAATTAATTATACCGAGAACATATCTCAACCATTTGGCCACAGGGTTAAGTAAGCTACACGGACTAGCTGATGTTTTGACTTTCTCTACTGCGGTCACAGCTCATCATGTCCCACAGATTATTGCCTTATACTACTGTGTGGATGGTGTGCAGTGGTGTTGAGCGAGGGCAAGGTAGCGGCCGTACGTCACCGCGTTCGACGTGTACCTGGCGTGCGACGATTGTTAGTAGTGTTGTTTGTGGCACTAGATCTGGATGTTAAGATGGCGCCAGCAGAAAGAGTAGAGGTATTCTTAGAGGAAGTCAATGAGGGACATTTCGACGAGCGTTGGTTCAAGGAGGTCATGGGAAAGAAATGGAGATACCGAGAAGGAAATGAGAAGTTGGCAACCGGAAATGATAGGGTTGAGCAGGACATTGACATAGAACGATTAATTTGGAAACAGATTTGCTGAGGGTTTATGCAACCAAAATTCTTGGCATATCTGTGTGATTCATGGTCACTTCATGTCATCTCTCTTGAAGCAGGACAGCAAACGAAGTAATGAGTCCAGGTAGGCTTTATTATGATCGCAATCTTATCCTTGCCTGAAAGTCTTGTGCCTGATCATGCTTACAGGAAGAGGTGTTGCCCACTTTGGGTGATGGGAGAGGGGGCTTTGAAAGGAGTCACAGTGATGATGACTTCCGGAGCGAGGCACTGTGTCCATAAAGATGACATCTGGCAAAAGGTAGTGTATGATGATTCCTGTTCTATTATTGCACTAAATAAGCAACAAGGGCAAATAATACATTAGGTCGCTCTGCGGTGCGCGAAGAACTACTGCCAAAAAATATTCTTTGTCCATTCATCTCAATACATTCGCGCTACAGGAGCAACCTGGACTTCGCTTGTCCATAACACTGAAGCAATATGTGCTTCGCTCGTCCACATCACTGGAGCGTACGGTGTATTTAACGCTTCGCTCATCTGTGCCACGTTATCCCTCGCCTCTGGTATATTGGCCTCTGGTGGAACAACCTCTGTCACTGCGTTCTTGCTCTTTGGACCGCGTTTTCTTTTAGCCTTTGGCTGTGGTGTGTCTGCCACTGGCCCTATCCCTAGCCCTAGTAGTGTGTCTGCCTCCGGCTCTTGAGTATGTGCCTCTTGTCCTGTGCTTTTGCGCTTCCGACCAGGTTTTCCTTTCCCCTTTCCTTTGGCTTCCTCTTTCTCAGCACGCTTCGCTCGTGCCACTTCAATATCTTCGTAGCGCATAACCTTCGCCTTCCCTACTACTGTTGATTTGGTCGATCGACGGACTTTAGCTTCGTTATTCTGTTTGAACAAGAGTTTGTTCTCGTCTGCAAGGAGGCCACGTTCTGCAAAGGACATCTCGGTGGCGTTGGTGAGCGTCTGTAGGCATCTCTGTAAGCGCTGTCTGCTCGTCTCATCATTCGCACGAGCATGCCGTTCGATTAGGCTCTTTAGCGAAGTGAAGGCCTCTGTAGTCACTGGCGTTGCTGGTGTTGCTGGCGTCAGTGGTACTTCGCCTTGCAGACAAGTTCCCACGTTCACCTCATGGACTTTCTGGATGCCAGGTTCAACGTGGGGCTTCTGAATATTTCCCAGTACCTTGTCTGGGTTAAATGGGAAAAGACCGGCCTTACTCCAGCCAGCTCTGATGTTCCTAGACGTCAATGCCTCCTCCCTTGCTGGGCTATAGAGGTATGTGAAATGCTCTTTGCCAATTGTATTTGCACCCCCTCGATATAGTCGCTCAACTTCATCGCGATAGGCTGCCTTCAATGGAGCAAATACTCCAACATCGCAGGGCTGGAGCTTGTGGGAGGTATGGGATGGAAGGCGACATGGAAGGATGTTGTTTTCGATGCAATATTCTAAGATCTCGAGCGTCTCATGCGTTCCGGAGCCGTCGCTGATTAGGATACGCGGCTTCTGCTGTGCCTGTGCTTTGGTTTGTGGATCAAATACACATTTGAGCCACTCTAAGCTGATCTTAGAGTCTGTGTATCCATTATCAGAGAATGCATAATACCACCCGGGAGTAGGATATGTGGTCCAGTTGCTCCGGTGGCTCGAAGCTGGCCAGATGATCATTGGCAGAAGAGCCCTGCCGTTAGCAGATACGCATTCGATGGCTGTCACCATGGTCCGTTTGACACCTGCACCTCGATAATCTCGAAGATCATTCTTACTCACCAGGACTTTGACGGAGCCAAGCATACTTAACATGACTCCTGTCTCATCCATGTTGTACACGTTCTCTGGCAGAACATCTGGATCTTGCAATACCTCATTGATCACCTCAAACCACTGTGTGATCTTGTCGTATATATTGATATCGTGACGTTTCCAGTCTACTGGCTTGACTTTTCTTGATTGGAGCTCTGGTTGGCGTTCCTCAAAGCGCTTGGCCCAGTTCTTACTTGGAGGGTTGGGCTTTCTACCACGCGCGATAGTGAACGCAAGTGAAGGGATATACTTAATCGGGAGAGGGAATCCGAGATCAGACATTCGTATTAAATACTTTACAAGGGCTTTCTCTTCAGGTGGGGTGAGGTATTGTTGTTTTCGGGCTTTGGCTTCTCTTGAGGGTCGTCCATTGTTACGATAGAAGAGTGTGGTGCGGGCGACCTTGCTTTTCTTTGATAGGGCAGTATATGTTACACGCACTTCTGGTTCAAGACCTTCTGCAAGGGCTTGACTGGCGCGGTCCATACTGGCTTACTGTGGTGGTGGAAGTTGGAAGTTGGAAGGGAGGGAGGCACGAAGCGAGCGCGAAGTGCACTCTGAGGTGGGAACGAGCCAGACCCTGTGAGAAAGCCCATTTTGTGGCCCATCTATTATTAGCCGCCTGCAATTCTCGAATTTTCGAGGCTTCGCCTGGCAGCAATTGAGGACAAGCTCGTTGGCGGCTGTAGGAATTGACAATTTGTACTGAGAAAGATGAGGTTCCAACTCCAAGATTTGTCCTGCTCGAACGCCCTATCGAGTGCCTGCCGATCAGCTGAAATACACTGCTTTGGCTGATTATTGGACAGTCACGAATTGGTGACGCAGCGCGGGGCTGGAAGATGGCGCCAGGCGCTGAGGCTGAAAGACGAACTTTGTGCGCGACAAAGGAGGTTGGACGCCGTTGTTGTAGGCCGCAGCAATGGGAAAGGTAGAGGTGGTCAAGCTGCTCGAAGAGGCGAAGCTCGAGGCTAACTCGAAAGGCTGTGATAATAGGACAGCGCGATGGGAGGCATGGTCAAGCTGGTGGATCTTTTAGCTTCGTGGTTGGGCGGCCCTTTTCCGTGAAGATTCTTCCAAATCTCGACCAGGTCATTGACTTGGTCCCGATTCGAACTTTGTTTGGCAGTACTAGCTGATACAGCATATTATTTTGGGAAGAAGTGCAACGCTTGATGCAACTTCTCAGATATTTCTCTTGAGTGAAACTGAGAAGCTTACTTGGCGATGAATTTTTCATAAAGTATATAAATCTATTCCGTCCACGGCCTCTTGCAATATGCGAGAGATATTTACTGTATCTATTGATTTTCTCGCCACGCCGGGTTTTCTCGCCACCTAGGGACGGACCTTTGTAGACTTAAACTTTTATACTCTATTAGGTAGAATATCTATTTGCCTCTATTATACTAATATAACCTATAGCTAGAAAATTCAAGCTAAAATACTAAACGCCTTTAATATTTATATATAAGAAAGGGATCTAGGCGTATCTATTTAAAAAAAAATTGGCGATATTATTTCGTCTTTTTAGAGGAGTCAATTGAAAGTGAGATGAAGAGGCCACACGTGGGTGAGGAGAAGAACGCGAAGGGAAAGATGGAAGGTTATTTTGTATCAGGTGAATGAGGAGAGCTCCAGAGGTGAACTTCGAATTTTTTTTGGGAATCCACTTGGAGATTGGCGGGGAGGCCCTTAAACGTGATACCTGACCAACAGTTTGCAATTGAGGGCGCACAGTCACAGGCAACGAGTCCCAAATATTATCCTGAAGAACGATTGATGCAGTTCATGTCATGTTAAACTGAATCTACTCCATCCAAGCGACGCGATGCGCAGATACCTGTGGCAGACGGTGATGAAACACCCAAACGCCGATCCAATGCAATTCAACTCCAACTCCAACAAACAAAGCCGCTGGGTCATGCCGCCTACTTGGTGACTTCCTTAATCTTGCACTCCCATCCCGACTCCTTACTAAGCAACGGAAGACTAAAATCGCTACAGTTAGCCCCACATCATATCAGAAATTCGAGAGGGGAGCTTACCTAGCACCCAAACACCATCCCAACTCATTGCCCTTTATCTTCTTCGCAATTTTGACTTCGCGGTCAATCGGCATCTCATACCCTGTATGCAGCAATGCTAGCATGAAGTTCAAATCCAAACAAGTCTCCGGCCTGTCCCTCAATTCGTGCAACGCGCCCTCAATGCTGTGGAAAACGTCCCACATCTCCTCGCCGTGGCATACGCGGTGAGCAAGATCTTTAAGCTCCTTAAGAGTGAAGGATTCGGGCATTCCCAACGGCCGTGTGCGGTCGTAGAAGTAGGAAAATAGGTAGACGTCTTCGCGGCTAAAGGTCTTTTCGAACGAGGGCTGGTGCACGCCTCTAAACGCGCAGGGATTGATTTTGCACTCGGCATCTTTTTGGAGTGTCTTTTCGGCAAGAGCGCGGCATTGGGCGGGAGAACCTTCGCTGGGCCCTGTCATGTTGACGGTGACGGAGGGACCTAATGGGTGGTCGTCGCCAAGTTGGACCATGACTTCTTTGCGCATGCCAGGAGCAATGCATGGATTGAGAATGTCTTTTTCCAACCAAGTGTTGCTGGTGCTAGCACTCGATTTGTTTTCTTCATATGTTGCGTTGATAACGACGGTGTGCATGTTGTTACGGGCTTCCATCAGGCCATAGCCTAAGTATGAATGCTGGTAGAGGGTGAAGTCGCGGCCTCCGAACTGAAGATCATACTTGTGCTCGCCTTCATGGAGCATGGCCGGCATGCCGCCATCGGGGCTCTCCTTGAAAGTCGGTTGGAAGACAATCTGTGTGGAACCGCCACCAAGATCCAATACTGCAGCCGTTGGGGTATTGTCTGGTCCACCGATCTTGCCTAGGAGGTAGTTTGCTGTAATCCAAGCATACACGCCCTCATCCTTGCCGTCCATAACCTCGATACCATGATTCTCCTCCGAGACTACGGGGAATGGATATTTGGTTTCCAAGCGGTGTCGGACCGCCTTCAAGATATTGTCGCTAAGCTCAGGTCCAAGTTTGCGGAGACCCGCTGTGGCCTTTACGGCAACCGGAGTGCATGCCTTGATCTTATCGGGCACCGCCTCCATAGCCGCATCCATAAGAACATCCAGACTCTTGGCTGCGCCTTCAGCGTCTTCCTTGTATGAGCTGAGACCTGATCCGCCTTCTTTCTTTTCAGTTTGTTTGAACAATTCCTCTTCGAGCTCCGGCGTAGGGCCACAATTGTTGAAGCGGTAGACATGAATGCGGGAGCCTGTGCTACCAGCGTCGATCATGAGAGCGTATTGAATGAGAGGCTTGTGCGAAGAGTAGGATTTCTTGCATGCTTTTGTGCCTAATGAGGGCTCCGAGGCAACATCTCCACCCGGAAACGGGCCGCCATCTGATAGACAGGGTGCGGTCAGTACATGAAACAATTGCGACAATCTGTGGATCTAGGCGTTGCGATTGACATACCCCCACTAAGTCGACTCCCCGGTGCGAGATAGAAGAAAATCAAGCATACGAAGGCGAGTATTCCTCCGGCCTTCAGATATCGCATCCGCTGCCCCTGATTCATCCCCGCGACTTTGATATCAACCATGAAGCTAGCAGATGCGGGAGATCTGTGTACCGAGTGGCGGTCTGCTTTCTCGAAGGGATCCTTTGCGTCGTAGTTACGTGGCAATGATACTGAGGTTCGTCGTCGTGGGCCGGAGGTGAAGCTGAAGTATGACCAAATTCCTGGACGTCGTAGGACGTCAACACCGCTGGACATAAGGCGGAGGTTCAGATACTAGTGCTCATCGATCGACAGTGGCCGTGAAGAGAGGGTGGGCTGCTTCGGCGTGAGTCGCAGTTTGCAATGGTCTGCGAAAGTGAGAGGTACTTACGCCAGACTAATCACGCATTGAAAGGATCGTTGGCGGGTTAGGGGATTTTTTTGGCGTTGATTTTCCCCCTCGCCCCTTTGTCGAGTCGTGTTCTTTTCTTGGTTTGGCAGTGATCCCGCCCGCAGAGCCCCACGCACCGCCACTTTCTTGTTCACTCTAAGCATCTTCTCCATGCCAAAGGGACCGCCATCTCACTGACCCAAACAAGCTTCACCACACGCTGAATTACTAGTTGCGACTGGTTGCTCTTCATTGGGAGGTCCCAACCTCCATTCTCTCATGTCTGCCGGGCTTCCTTGGTACTGCGAGGTTACTGGTGCATTCTCACGCTTCAAGCAGACACGTTATAGCCTGGCATCCTTAATAGAAATGACAACCCCATTGTCCATTTTCTGAGCTTGTTTCAATCCAAGAGGCTGAAGTGGTATATTCGTGACCTCTTCATTCGCGAAATCTCAATCCCGCACACTGCAGACTCTCCCACTCCCACTCCCACTCCCACTCCCAAAAGGTCCTCCCCAGCAAGCATTCCAGTCCTAACCTACGGCCTCTCTGTTGAGATTGCCTCTGCCACCTCCAATGCCTTAGCTCCAGACTACGACGGTACTTACCTCGACTTTCCCTTCCACCCTACCCCAATTCCTCAATCAAAATCACTAACACTCCCTAACAACCCAGTCGTCCACACCTGCTCCACCCACCCTACCGCCCTCTCTGAGATACCCGCCCTCCTCTCATCAGGCCTCAGTATCTACCCACCATAAGCTACGGTAGTAAAATTGACCGTCCGCTCTCCAATCGCCGAAAGCCGCTCGTCGTTTGTTTCGGCGGCGCCGTCGTGAAGGACATGGTTCACGAGATTAAGAGAGCGGTAGAGGAGGAAGCGGCGAACACGGTCGTGGGTCAAGGTCGAGCCAGAAGAGATGAGGGTGATTGGAGTATTATCTGAGGAAAGGAGCCGAAGGTAGAGGTGCTCGCAGAGTATTTGAGGACAAGGCTGAGGGAATGAGGGCTGGGAGAATAGGAAGGGTAGAAGGGAAGCAGTAGTTATCACAGTCACCATGTTGCAATAATGCAGAATCATATTGATGATTTCAATTTGTACTAGTTGCATGACCCAAGAGGCTTTCTACAAAATCATTGCGAAAAAGACAAAATGTCCCCTTCGCCACTCATGCCAGGCTCGACTTGCGATACCTGACGCCTGAGTAACGAAGGCACCCCATCAAAAATATGAGGTAAAAGAGATGGGGTGTGTTTCAATCTAGCTTCTCTGTCCACACTCGCCTATCCTAGAAATGAAGATGGAGAGCTCTAGCTTAATTAGAAGCAAAAAATAGCCGACAGCCAACAATACCACGAAAAGAAAGCAGTGGTGGGTCTCAAAAGGGCGCTGTGCCACCCTGATTCTGCACCGATTAGGTGATCGAAGTTTAGGACTCTGGGGGATAAAGTGGCGGACAAGTCCACAGGTGGATCGTACCAGCGATAGTAGGCTACGAGGAATAGAGTGCTGACCCAGGGTAGCCTGTTGCTCGGCGGCAAAATATTTGTGAACTGCGCTCGGACAATATCAGTCGCTGACATTTGAAAGTCATTGACGTGTATCCTAGCCTCCTTCCACGAACACTTGGAGGTATCGCTGGGAATCATTTCCGAAAGTGCTGTGTTAATAGAGGTGGACGGATATGTCATCGAAGGGAGCGACCTCGTCGATGTTGACGACTGCGGGTTGTTAAACCACGGCAGTACTTTGAACCCTGTGGGCAATGAAGCCTCGACAGTGGTTTGGAAATCTGCGGGCAGTGGAGCCTCTGCAGGTGCTTCATGAAGGGATAAACCTATCTTGGTATTTTGACTGTATGCAGGTTCTTGATCTCAATGGCCGCTGACCGCATTTTGGGTGCACAGCCGTCTATGGGTCCTGAGCTTTGAATATGTCCGACCGCTTGTGGGTACTGAACTTTGTAGGAAGAACCGACGTCTGCTGTTCCATCCGCGAAGGTTTACGGATTTCTGAAGGCGTCTGACTATCCGTGGGTTCTCGGCCATTCCCGGCAGTTGCTGGCCACGTACTTTGTGTACTGGTTCCGGATGTTTATCTGTGAGGTTGTTGCAGAAAGCGTGGGGGTATTCAGCTGGTGGTAATATCTCCCTCGGTCAACTCAAGCAACTGTGAACTCTAGAGACCCTTGCCAAACGGACAAGTGTAGGCGTCGTCGAGTTCTGGCTGGCGACATTTTGAGGAAATCGATGCATACCACCCCTGGTGAGATAAGACCCTTAACAATCTCGTGCATACAACAACAGCATCAACACGAGGGGTACCTCTGGGTAAAATATGCCACGGACCAAAAAGGCCTGTCGGGTCTCCCGAAGGTGACCCATATCTGTTGGCTTCTTTCACCAGCCTCAAAAACTCCCACGAACGCTTTGGAAGCCATCGCTGAGTCGGGCGTTACCACCTACCGCAGAGGTTCCTTCGTTGCGTTACGTGTTCTACGCAAGCATGTTGATGACACACCGACCTTGTTACGACATTTTAACCCCGATCGTGTGGAACTGTAAAGATTGGACACAGTCTCTCCTTAGCCCTGCGGTTGAAAGCATTTAAGTCTAACCAGGTGATTTGAAATCCTTGGTGGTAGACGTGGCAAACCTCTACGTGTACTCTCGTGAGAGAAGCCTACTCGAGAACAATGACAAGTGGTATCATCGCCGAAGGAACTCGAGCTGCTCATCCAAGTTTCGACCATAGGCACCGCTGCGCTAGACCGCTGGGTTCATTGAGAGCGACTCAGTGACCGCTAGGTTCGTCCGCATGGGCATGTGATCTCGGCAGGCTGCCGGTGGAACTTCTCTGCTGTTTGATTCTCCGCGAGTGTGGTAGCTCGGGTTGAAGCCAGCTTGTGATGCCAATCGTACAGACTAGAAGACAATGAGCCCTCAGTGAAGATGGATCCTGAATCCGACACCTGTATGCGAGGACAGGGCGAGAGTCTGTGAAGGCGGTTGTCAAGATGAGAGGGGAATGAGAGAAAGGCCAGACAAAGGCACGAGTTGAGGAGTCGTAGGCAAAATGGTGAACAAAATGGTGGATGAAGAGAAGAAAAGAGGGCGGGAGGTTGGGGAGGTGGTTGGACGACGCAAGGGAAATTGGCTTGACGATCGTGGTTGTGCCTCGCTTGGTAGCGTCTGCGCCTTCCCATTTTGGGCTACATATCTCGATATTTTGCAGGTGCCATTGTAGCAGACAATGTGGTTTCTCTCCGCTTCTCACCGCAATATCTCCCTTGACAGTCTTACAGAAGCTTCAGAATGGTAAATAACCCTCTATTCACTTCTTATCCACTTCTTATTGAAGGCTCTCATCTAACCAGACTTCCCCAAACAGCCTCCTCGGCGCCACGCCGCCCTCTCCTCCAACCCCACCATCGCTACCAAACGCCCTTCCAAGCTCGCAAAAGAGAACAACATAACCGCAGAGCAAGAAGCCGAAATACGAGAAGCATTCGGGCTCTTCGCCGTGCGGCATCCAGACTACCAAGATGCGAAAGAGGGAGTGTTGAGAGCGGAAGATGTGCGGCGCTGTTTAAAGTACGCCCACTTCCCACAACAGCAACATGCTGCCCTGTATATGCTCAATTACGCTTCACAGACCTGAATATCAGGGTTGAAATGATACTAACAACGCTTTCACAGATCTCTCAATCTCGCACCCTCGCCCTCCTCCCTCCCAGAAATCCTCTCCACAATCGACCCTCTAAACAGCGGCTTCATCCCCCTCGCGCCCTTCCTCTCCTACGCCGCCATAGCAGTCCACTCTAAAGCCGACTCCAACTCCGAACCATCTTCAGACGAAGCTCCTCACAACGCCGCCGAAGTCCGCGCCGCATACAAACTCTTCACGCACGGAGACTCTGGTCCGATCACGCTCGCGCATCTGAGAAGGGTGGCGAAGGAGCTGCGCGAGGATGTGTCGGATGATGTGTTGAGGGATATGATTGTGGAAGCGAATGCGGGAATGAAGGGGAAGAGGAGGGGAGATGTGGGGACGGTGGGGTTGGAGGAGTTTGAGAGTGTGATGAAGAGGGCTGGGGTGTTTGGGTGAAGGAATATTGTGTAGTTGATATTGAACCGATGGTCTGACTGTGGGTTCCGATTTTAATCCTCGAAAGGAGCGAGTGTCCGGTGAGTCGATGGAATGAGGCGAATACGGCCAGGTAATGACGAAGGGAACGCGCGAGGAGGGGAAGGCTTTGGAGGTCGTGCGGTTTAAGAACGATACATGTGCGATCTAGGAGTGCGATACAATCCGTGGGGATGCAGCAGAGATGTACGGTGCAGATTTACACTTGCGCACGTTTCCAGATGGTGCATGATGGGATACCTTCTTCGCAAGGAGTTCAGAGTTATGAATAGCATTTACATCTTCACATGCATCTTTTCAGAAATATGAGCATCTGATCAGTTCGACCCATCTCAGTGGCTGGGTGCGCAGAGCAAGACATGTCTAAGACGCCAAACGCTCTTATGGATGAAGGTGACCGTTTTGGAGCCAGGTTCGTGATGGCAGATAGCGGATGTAGGAAGAGATACTGAGAGCCGTGAGCTAAGCGATTTGCTTTGAAGAACCCCACCTAGTGGGGTACTGCTGCGCTGGAACGAGGAGTTGAAACTAAGATGAAGTGGGTGAGTCGAGCTCCATGACCGGCACATCAAGATGCATCCAGGAAGCTTAAGGCAATGTGTTTGACATGTATCACAATGGGTAGTGTTGCTAGAGTCATGGATACTTGATTTTCAATCCGTTGTAACTATGTTATGCAATGGTTCAAACCTTCCTTCTCCCAGTTCGACCTAGTATAATAAGAGAGAAAACAGTTACGCCACCAATGTTCCGCCAAAGATAGGTAAGAACAGTCCGCTTATTCAATCCATCATTCATTGAATCAGTCCGCCTAGTCAATCATCGACGCCGAAGTATTCCCACAAACTTTGAAAAAGCATTATCAATCCAATCACATCATCGCCGTTCGTCAAAACACCAGAAAGAAGTATCAAAGGAAGGTAGGGAACATCAGACTCTCTAAGATCCACAGCTTACTGGCCACCAGCCGCAGTAGTAACATTGACAGTCCGTACAATCGCTGCAGTCGCATCTGTCATCGGCAAACCAACCGGTGCCTTAAAACCCGAGTGCTCAGAGTGTTTCTTGTAATAGTAGGCCGAAGGCTTAGGAATGAGGTCCTCAGATAGCTCCGACAAGATGACATCCTTGAGGCGTTGAATGCCCTCTTTGTGATCGCCATCGCGGTTCCACACAGTGATGAGATGCGAGGTGAAGCGAACCGAGATGGATACACCGCAAATCTCGTCCTTGAATGCTGTTGAAAAATGTTAGCAAATACAATACCGCACTATACAAGAGACAGAGGGTGAAAGGGAATTTCACTTACTGGTTCGATCAGTGTTGAGTGCCTCCTGCATAATTTCTCCGGTAGCCAAGCAAGCAATCTCCTTGAAGAAGCGGATGCCGTCTTCCTTAGGCACGCGGAACGTCCAGCAGCCGCCGCGATAGTTGCGTGGGTCTTCCCAAACGGGCTTAGTGCCTTTCTTGAACAGGTGAATGCTATCGCGCAATTGCAGGCTCGACCATGGGAGGTTGTTCAAGGTTCCCCACAAGCCCTTGGCGTCAGAGAACTCATGCATGGACTTAAGGCGAGCTTCGTAAGGGTCGTCGTTAGGGGACTCGGATCGCTTCTCTTCCTCGTTCTCAGCGCCTTCAGCGTCAGCGGACTTGGTGCGGCCTTGACGATCGTGCCAGAATTCCCATACATGGACGAAGGGAGGCGCGCGCAGCTGCTGAAGGAGCTTCTTTCGCATTTCGGTTCCGCGGGCTGGCGAGGCAATTTCATCTTCCGAGACGGGCGGCAAGTCGGCGGTATTGAGCTGAGGAAAGCGTGGTGCCATGGTGAGAATTTCTTCGGGACTTGCTCTCAGAACGCGGCAAACGGTGTCGTGCTTGATTCTTTCGACGATATCCTTGCACGATGTACGATTCTGAATGGCCTGGAGTAACTCAACGAGAAGAGCTGGCGGGGCACACTGAGTAACCTCTGGCTCTGTTTCTGAGAACTCGGAATCCTCGGGCTCAGAGTAAGAGTCGCAATCGGAGCAGTAGGAAGAGATATCAGACTCAAGCTCAAGCTCAGTGATATCTTCAACTGAGTGAATGGGGGGTTTTTTTTGGTCAGAAAAGGACTCAGAGGCCGTGGATAGGCTGCGTACGTGATCTGGAAGCGCTGCTGTCAGTCGTGCGCGCACATCTTTGAGCATTTGAGAGACTGCGAAAGACATCTTGGCTGGGAAAAGTAAATCTTTCTCTAGAAAAAGGAAGAAAGTGGTGGAAGGAAGTGAGTATAGAAGAAAGTAAGCACGTTCGTTCGAGAATGGATTAAAATTGGTGGAGGGAAGTGAGTGTACGAGGGAAGGCTCAGAACGGCAGAGGAAGAGACTTAAGGACTATGTGACAATAGCAGTAGACAGTAACGGTAGACAATAAGGAAGTGATCAATAGATCCGTCCATAAGCGGTATTGAAGTTGTCCGCACAGCTTCACTTCGTCCACTCATTCCCAGCCTCCTCCGTCACGAGGATGAAGCTTCAAAAAGTGAAATAGGTGACGAATTCCAACATAACAAAATAACCAAGCTCACCTATTAAAACTCAAGGAAAGAACACGCAGATTGCCGGCAGAAAAAGAGCGAAGACGGTGGGAGATGTCGTTGTCGGTGATTGAGGGAAGCTCAGCATTTGTATGAAGTGCAGCGATCTCACAGGCGCCTGCGCGTTTCAAAGCAGCGAACAGGTATGTTTCAAAAACGCGCCACAGATCGCTCCCGAATAGCGCCGCTTACCGCTCCGCGCTTAAAAATTATACTCGATTCAACACCACAGACGCTGGACCTGCATGGGAGCCGCACGAAACCGTCTCGCCTTCAAAGATCTTACATCCAACTCAATGACCTAATTCCATAAATTGTGAAGAAACATCACGCACCCATCATGACCCCTACGAACCCACGAAAGCGCCCTCACGCCTCAACCACCAGCAAGCCCCGCTCCACCCGCTCCGTCCGCATCAAACTCTCCCCCTCCGCCCTCGAGCCTGCTCACAGCAGTACACCGTCCTCATGCTCCGTCTCCGAAGACTCGGCCTTATTCTCAACCTCACACTCAGGCACCAATTCCACGGCCGATAGCGATCCAGATTCCGATACGAGCAGCGAGCTGTCTGAGTCGTCCGAGGACCCGAGTTCGGAGAGTGAGAGTGAAGGGGATGATAGCGAGAATGATAGCGAGGATAAGGGTATGAGAGATGATGGACATGGCGATGAGGTCATTACTTTGCCGCTGCCGAAGAAGACGAGGAAGCCCGAGATGAGGAAAGCGGGACAAGTGAGGGAGGAGATAGATTTGGGAGCGAGATTGAAAGGGTTTCTGCCAATGCTGGCAGCTGCGAATGAGGAGTTGGAGATGGAGAGGTTGGATGGGAGGCTGAAGGAGAGGGATTTGGAAGCGGTGGATGAGGATGCAGGCGGTTATATTGAAATGGTGAGACCGTTTAGATTCTTCACTTGACCAAATCCTTGCTTTGTTACGGTCGGGGCTGACAAGTTTCGTAACAGGACCTTGGCCTAGGCGTCCTAGAGGAGAAGGATCCGGATGCACCAGACAGTCGTAGCGAGAGCGACAGCAGCAGCGATGAAAACGTAGATGACGGGGAACCGGGGACGAAGGAGAAGGACATACTGAGCAAGCTTCTGGGTCGAGTTAAAACGAATGATGAGGTTGGCATTCAGGTGGTTGAAGATGAATAGACTCATGAAGACTAATCGACTACCTGGAAGGAGGCCATTCAGCCACACATCTCACCTACTTTCCGGCCAACCTTCGCAACCAACCCCCCACCCCCCCCCTTCACTTCCACGCAGCATCCGCATCCTCATGCACCTCCGGCATCTCAATCCCCTCCCTACACTCCCTCTTCCTCCTCCACTCACACCCAAACCTCTCATCCCTTTCCCCAATCACCTTCTCAAACCCCCCCGGAATCTGCCCTTCCTCCGTAAAACTCGTCATCAGCTTCGGCTCGCCCAGTGGTAGTTGATCCCCCTTATCCACCTGCCACAGATGATACACCTTGCCATACAGTTTAATCACCTGCTCCATCTCTTTGGTCTCGGCAACCTCCCATGCGGATTCCGGGACGGTGGAAGGGGTGGGCATAACCAGCATGCCGGATTTGACTTCGAAGACGTGGGAGTGCCAGAGCGAGCGCTCGGTGGGGGGTAGGTTTGCGTAGAGGCGGGGGGTGATCATGTATTCTGGGGCTGGTGTTAGTGGGGGTGGAGGGTCGGAGGGGAGGGGCGGGATTTGCCTATGCCGATTAGACGGGCGGGAGGGGTTGGGGAGTCGTAGAGGATGCATTGGCGGACATCTAGAGGAGGGTCGTGTTAGTAGCTCCGGATACTACTTGAGTGTAATCGAGGTGGTCTTGGATTCTGAGACGAGGAACGTGAAGGGAATGTAACGGAACTGGAACCACCACTATGAGAACCTCGGACGCGAATTCAAGCCCTAGCCCAGGGGCCAAAATCCACAGCGGAAATCTCGAAGCGATAGCGGAGCATCTAGATCCCGGACCAAATCAAGACTACAGAACCCCCACGGTCCCAATACACTTAAAACTCGGCCCGGAATCCACTCCAGTCCAGTCCAATTCCTTCACCGGAGTTGCGTACCTTCGTTCAGATGACTGCAGTAATGATTCGCCTCAACGCAACGACCCGGTTCGTCAGCGTAGGCGTGGAAGGCATTGAGGTGGGCACAGATGTGTTTCACGGGGCCCAAGTCCTGCAGTTTAGTGAGCTTTGAGAAGAAAGTATGAGGATAGAGAGGCGTACTTGGGTCACGGCAGCGCCGGTCTCAAGGACCTTGCTCTTGGCCGATAGAGGGTCTCCCGGGGCTTTGTTTGTGGTTGGAATAGTGTCCATTTTCGACTTCGTAGGCCTTAACGTTAGGTGATAGAAAGGTACTGGATAGGATAGTGAGAGAAGTGAGGAAAAGGTTGGCGAATTGAGATAATTCGTTCAAGATATGATTGACGTCATCATGATGTTTGAAGGGCCAGGGATGGTACTGCACGAAGATTCGACATATACAGAAATCGTAGAACTGAAAAGAGGTGTGAAAGTTGACCGTTTAGACTTATACAGTCTTCCAAAGTCGAGGAACCAGAATAAGGGTGCCATGATTACGTACGCTCTAGTAACCAGATTTGACCACATCGAATGCCGGGTACATTACGAAGCGGGTTTTGAGATGTTTCTTATAGCAGTTACAGAACCTGTCATACATTTAATGGCCGTTACAGTAGTGTGGATCATCATGATCGAACCAAAGAACAGGAACATTCAATGCATTGAAGAAGAAAGTTGACATAGCTTGACCATGGCATTTGGGGGACAGAAAAAAGCCGAACACCATCAAAGTTGCGCAATAATAGACAATAAAAATTATAAGGGAGCGACCGAGTTTTGGGTTGAATAAGCAATACTGAACGCCCGCTAAAGAAAAGCAGAGACAACTCCAGAAAACGCCGCTGCCTGAGGATATCATGATCTGAATCTAAACCAAACCCAAACACTCATTCATACCAGTCGCATTCCATTAGACATTTGTCCTCGACCCAATAGTTCCCTTGTTTACCAGTACCTCGGTGCTTCCTTTTTAGTGATCCATGATCTTCCAGCCTTCTCTGACCATACTCTTCATGAAAAACAGGGCACCCAAAAGCACACCAAAAGCGCTCAGAGCAATGGCGGTGTAGTAAGCGCATCGGATTCCGTGTACGACATTCTTTGGGTCTTTGTTGGAATACACCTCCACAGTACCCGCGAGGCCAAGAGCGATAGAAATCGAATAATTGACGATGGTGTTAACGAGCGAAGCCGCCAATCCCTGGTGTTCGCGGGGCATATGATTTGAGAGAATGACGGTTGCCGCGGGGAAAGACATGTCCATACCGAAGGGCATGATGGCCACGCTAATAAACATTTGCGCCCAGTAGCTTTGGTGCACCGGCATGGTACCGGCAATGATGATTCCGACGCAGAAAGCCACCATGGAACACATCATTACGAAACTGACAGGCGTGTGAGTGAGCATGAAACCAGTCAGTCCTGCTGCAAGAAGTCCACAAATGACAGCAGGGCTGTATTGTGCAGACGCCGAGAGTGGGCTGTATGCTCGGACCTCCTCGAGCCAGCGCCAGCTGTAGAAGACCCAGATACCGAAGCTACCCCAGCCGACACCAACGCAAGCTAGAACGAAGCCGACCGTGCTGTTCAAAGCATGTATGGGTAGGATTGGGTTTGTGGCTCGTACCTCAACCCAGCCAAAAGCAACGAGGCAAAGTAATCCAATGATGAGAACAAAGTAGACATGGGGCGTTCCCCAGCCGTAAAGGGGTCCATTATTGAAAGCCACGTTGACGAGGACAAGTCCAGCGACACCGACTATAGAACCAGTCCAGTCGAAGCCAGGTTTGTCCTTGGGGCGTTCCGAGAGGGCTTTCGGAATGATGAGAAGAGTTGCCGCACAAAGTCCAAAGCAGGCGATGCCGAAAGACCAGAAGGCCCACGGCCACCAAGCGAGTTGACCAAAAAGACTCCCAGAAGTGGCACCGATAACAAATCCTGCGGGAGCACACGCACCGAAGAGGCTGAAAACAATGTTCTTCCGGATCCCTGGTGGGTAGGCGCGACCAAACAAGGCGAGAGCGTTGGGCATGAGAAGAGCCGGTCCAATGCCTTGCATGGAGCGGCACACATCGAAGAAGATTTGGTGTTTTGGGTAGACACTGAAGCCGGCGAAACAACTCCACACCCCAAACCACGCATATCCGAATGCAAAGACGCGCTTGTGGCCCATAATATCACCGAGGCGACCAGAGATCATGATGAAGGTACCAACCGTGAGACTGTACGAGGCAATAAACCAGGACATTTGGCCGGGATTCGAAGTGCCAAAATCTTTGGCGATGATGCCGATAGGGGCGAGTGCTTGACCCAAGGCTGCTTGGGTCATGAGATGAGATACAGCACATACGGCAACAAAGAGGATTTCTCTCGGTGTGCTCATTTCGATGAGTTTGGAAGGGGCTTTCTCGGATTGTGGTGACAATGGTACCGCCATGGCTTCGGGATTGTATTCATATTGGTCGAAGTGTCGGTCATGGCTAGGGTTGAGAATATTGCTTGTCGATCTATATTGTCTGTAGGCGGCTGGAAGGTCGGGTAAAGAAGGATTTTGGTAGGAGTATAAGCTTTCTGCTGCGATTGACTCTACTCTGGATTGAAGAGATATGTGTCGAGATTTGTATATGGAGCTTTTCTTCATGGAGGCATCATCGGGCTGATACGAGTCTGGGGTATGGGGGTCCATGGCGGGCGAGGAGGGTAGAGATCTGGATAGGAGTTTAGAAAGGGAACGATCATCAATACCACGAGGGTTAAACTATAACGCTCAACCCAGAGAAGCAATTGACTAAACTAGATAAACTTACCAAAGGATTCCTGTGTTATTAGTACGCACGCCGACCAGGAAACTGGGAAAAGGGAAGCTCTTTAATGACAGCTGGGTAATGCGACAGGTGACTACTATGTATCTACCCATCTACCCATATCTTAAGATAGATGCATCGTTTCCAGGACCCCATCCTTGCCAACTGGGCAGCATGGTTAGGTTCCCATTACCAGCTTGGCCCATGAGTCGGCACTGCAGAAGCACCGTCATCTAAGCCTGCCGGAGCTGCTGGAGGGGAGCCGGCACACCATGTAAAACGCCGTATTCGGGCATGGAAGAGAGAGAATACCCAACTCATGATTAGTAGAACGGGAGAACTAACAGCATCGTAACATTAGCGGTCCAACAGCAGCAGGCCATGGCTGAGCGAAATGCTCCATCGAATCCATTGCAGGTCCGGCTCATCACGACGAGGCTTCGCATGGCTGATTGGCGATCCAGGGAAGAAAGATTGTGAGAGTTATCATTCATTCAAAAGCAATTCTGTACGTGATTGCGATGCAGAAATTGACTTGATCGAGAAATATGCAGTTGTCCTTGACGTAAATGAGAAGATCTGTATATTAGGGTGACAGAGACGTGATGGTGTTGAAGTCACCACGAGAAGCACCGACTGCGATCCGACACCTCTCGCCTGGTTTCCACCCCCAGGGTTCGTCAGGCTCGTAACCCCCGCGTGCCAGGACCCCTGGGCTTGAGCTACAACAGCAATGACTGCAATTAGAATATTACTGCAATTTCTCGACTCTCAAGCAGCACGGCAAAGAAGCAAAGGGTTCATAGTGTTCCACACGTACGACTGGCTGTGTTGAACCTCAGATTCATGAAGCAAAGTTCAAGTAGAAGTACATCACGACCATGGTCACAGTAGGGGACCATAACTCCATTCTCTGATCTCCAAACTATTTAACAACCACTTTTTATCTTCCTCACGCTTATATCTAATATTCTTGAAGAAGAAGAAGAAGAAAAAAACCTCCCCCCATCAGCATTCTAAACCGTTCCTAGCAGCATACAATATTCCACTGCGTAAGATTTTCCGAAAACCACCAACACTTTCCCAAACCCGTCTCAGCTCATCAGGCACAACATACGGCATATTCGGAACAAGGTCGTAAACCGCAACCCCGCCACCATGTCGAATCTATACGGGTTGTTTCTTCTATAGTGTGGAAGCTGTGCTGACGAGACAGCCGCACACAAATCCTCCCGACAGGCCCAAGATCCCTATATCCTTCGTCTGGGGAAATTGGGTCCAAGGAAATGGCCAAGTCCACGTTGCCTGGCCAGTTCCCTCAACAGCCCTGCAGTACTCCACTCGTTCCAAAGCTGAAATATATACATACCTAACACGGCGTCGGAAGTAAAACCTCCCACCCGTGGACGTCAATCAAACCGTAA
This sequence comes from Lepidopterella palustris CBS 459.81, assembly GCA_001692735.1. Lineage (NCBI taxonomy): Eukaryota > Fungi > Ascomycota > Dothideomycetes > Mytilinidiales > Argynnaceae > Lepidopterella > Lepidopterella palustris. Next base: position 27,753 of record KV744959.1, read on the forward strand.
CAGTGCTCTCACATTTGTACCACTATAATTAGATGAATCAGTGTCAGCCATACCTGTTGCGCAATTGTCTGTCCAACACCAAGTCGCTTTTGCTGTGTCCAGCGGTAACAAGAATCAGCCGTCGAACAATGCCGTGTTTCAAGGTCCGCTATCCATCAGCAGTGCTGCGGCTTGCTTCCTGAGCGGTTCGGGTCCCCAGCTTCCTACCTCTTGGCTGCAGCTAGTGGACGCTACATGTCACATGAGGGCCACATTGGCTTGCGAAAAGCCATGAATGCGCAGTAAGCCTCCAGTAAGCCCCCAGTAAGCCCCCTGTAAGCCCCCAGTAAAGTCTGCGCCCTCAGCAAACGGAAATGCAGAGGTTTCATCAGTACTTCAATATAGGTATTCGCGGTCCCTTGCGAGAAACTGCTTATTGTGCAAATTAGATCCTCTGAAGTAAGGAAATATATTGCACACTCTTCTTTCCCACTTCCTACTAGTTCTCACTATATATTCTGTGGTTGTTTATTGTACTCATAAAGGAATGTTCTACGTGTGGTTAACCTTGTGGCCTTTTAGCCTCAAAAGATTCTTAAGACTCATCTGTGAGTCCTCTCCGCTTTCCCAACGCTGCCTACCCAACTACCACAACGACGGCACAGATATTCTGACTAGATGTCATGGTGTCGATTCCTCCAAGCAGTCCAGCTACACCAATAACGAAATAGCCAATGAGCATAAATCTCCGTAGCCACTCTCGATTCCACAACTTTCCTTAAAACCATGAACCTACCCACCGGTTCCTTAAGCAGCCCAAAGCCCCGTTAGTGTACCAGTTCTTAAATAGAGGAAGTATTATAAGATGTAACGATTCGAAAGCTGCATCCACGGCTGTGAATATAGCTACCTTTAATTCAGCTCTACCTAGGTATGAAGGGGCGCCAGACATGCGCCAGACATATGCCAGGTGAGAAACGGAACACATCAGCTGCTTGTGCTCTCAGGGTACGTTCCTCGACACAAATATCCGCAACTTCGGAAACTTACAGTAAATGCCTCCCTCTCTCAGCCCTAAAGTGAGCCTGTCGATGAAAGACCAATGTCAAGAAACGACACAAATTCACTCAACCACAACATCCACTCCCGCAAAAAATCGGTCCTAAAATGCAAAAAAAAAACTCTAAAAATGTCCATTCCAAACCTATAAACATCCCATACACAGATATACACAACCAATCCCCACAACCCCAAATCACTCCGGCCTCACCCTCCCAAACCTGCGACTCAACAACTCCAGCATATCGGCACCCTTCCTCTTCCCCCCCACCTCATTCCCCGCAGCATCCACCTTCACCTCCTCAAGCTCCACCGGCCGATTCCTCAAAATCTCCCTAACCTCGCCCTCCCTCTCCTCCTCCTTACCCCCCTCCACCACCTTCTCCCCACCCGTTTCCCAACCCATCTGCAACTCCCTACTAGCCGCCTCCTCAAACCGTCTCTTAATCGCCGGATCCCTCTCCAGCTCCTGAAACGTATCGACATCAGACGTGAAAAAAGCCGCTCTCAGGCTCCCCACGCCGAGTTCGAGGATAATAACAGACGAAACGATAAGGATGAGGGTGAGCCACCAGAGCGCGTTGCGGCCGAAAGACGAGAAAAAGGCGTCGCGGACGTGGTAGATAGGCGAGTTCTTCTTGTAGAGCACGTCGAGCAGTATGTTCCAGAGGAACCAGCCGCCGATGCTGCAGAAGAGCGCGATGCAAACGACGATGGATTTGTTGTGCATTTCGATGAGTCTGGTGAGGTTCCGGTTATCAGCACCAAACGCAGAAACGATATAGTATTCGTATACCGGGTGGATTCTGGAGTTAGAGGGGTAGGAAGTGGAATATGCATCAAACTTACTGCATCTTACTACTAATAATAATCACGCACGCCGTAAATGTCAAATCGCCCATCGCGAACAAACCTTGATCGTTTGTGAAGATCGCCTGGCCGTACAAGCCAAGCATGATGAAGTACACCACCATTGCCTCTGACGCGGCCATAAACATCCAGCCGAAGTAGATTCTGAAGTTGAAGCCGCCGTTCAGCTGGCCTTTTGTATAGAGTTCGGGGACCGCAAGGAGAGTTGAGGCTGCGAGATCTTTTTCGAAGATGCCCATGAAGATTACGGGGAGAGATGTGAAGAGCTGGAGAGCGTGTTAGTGCTAGGTTCCTAGTCTGAATATCCCGGTGGTTGAAGGTACATACCGTGTTGAACATACTCAAACTCCAATTTTCGTACAGACTGGTGCCCGTGTAGCCTGCCCAGCGCTGATAGAGTGCTTGCGTAAGGTAGAAAAGCTGCAGGCCTTATTAGAAAAGCAACCAACAACGAAACGGTGAAGTTCTTACCATCTCCTTCCAAAAAGTCCCAACCGTGTACTTGCAAGTCCGGATATAATTCCAGCGCCCATGCACAAGCAGCAATTTTGTAAGAAACCTAAACTGCGCAATCGAGTAATCCGACGTGCGCGCAGCCTGCAGTCCCTCCTTACCCGTAATGCCAATACCCACATGCGCTTCCTGGATCATGGCGATATCATTCGCGCCGTCACCAATGGCCAAGGTAATCGACTTCTTGACCCGTTTCCGGATGCCGTTCACGAGGGCAGCTTTCTGGGCAGGCGAGGCGCGACAGCATATGACTGAGTCCGCGAGCACCGCGAGCTCGAAAAAAAGAACTTGGATGCCTTCGTGCTCGTTGATCATGGAAAGGGTCTGGCCATCTACCACCACAACAGAGTGAGCTACGTTTCCTCGATCAATATCCAAGACGGCCTGTCCGATATTCTGTTCGACTTCGCCGGTCTCGTGGTCCAGCACTGTGACGGTAGAGTAGTCCTTGATCAGACGGCACGACTGTCCAATGTTTATCGCCGTCTCTCGTTTATCGCCAGTCAGCATCCACATCTTGATGTTGGCTCTGCGAAGTTTGTCGATTGCTTCTGGGACGCCTTGCTGAAGCTTATCTTCGATCGCCGTCGCACCAGAAAGTTCGAGATTTTGCTCAATCAGTTCGCCAGCTTCCTCGATCAGGGTTTGCCGATCGACCAGGCTGGTTGTGGCGTCTAAGAATACCTTCTTCCAAGACATGTACTCCTGCTCGTCTAGGAACCGGTATCCGTACAGAAGTGTGCGTAGCCCCTCGGTTGCGAAGTCATTGACATGCTGGAAGCATCGCTCGGTGACCAACGCTTCATCAGCCACAAGGCCTTCATCAAGAAATTCGTCCATAAAGTCCACTTGCAACGAGCTCCTTGCCTCGGATAAAGCAACAGACTGGCGATTGAGCTGTGTAGAGGGATGTGAAGTGTAGTATGCGCTATTATCCTCCATAGAAGAGATTTCGACGTCTCTCTCCCGCTCCGTTAGCCACTGGTCGATTTCGTCCCGCACGGGCTGAAGCGCCTGAGCATGCATACTCGACCGGCGAACACCGCCGATGCTAGTACGGCTGAGCGTAGTGCTTGTACGAGCGAGAGTAAAGCTGGGACGAGCGGCACGGCTAAGCGTTAGACTCGACCGACCGACAACGCTGCCCTTCCTTTCAAGCTGTTCGCTCTTCCGCGCCATCGCGTATTGAGCCTCCAAACTCTTCCTTTTGCTTGCCCGGCGTTCGATATCGACTACCTTCTTGTTCGCAAGGGTAGCCAATTTGAGACGCTGCATAACGATAGAGTCTGCTCCTTTGCAAAAGATGCATATTCTCTGGTCTGGGAATCGGACGACGATCGACATTCTTTTACGTTTGCTTGAAAACTCAATGACATCCAGAATCTCATATGTCTCAAAAGTTGGTTCCGTGTCGTTCCCAAAGGGCATGATCTTTAAAGTGATGGTCCCGACATCGCGATTGATCACAAGGAATCCCATCTCTTTCGCGGCCTGTACTAGGGCATGTTCATCAGGAGAAGACGTCAAGAACTCAATGTCGCCATTCTTTTGGATTTCCGGAAGGCAAGTGTGGCAGAGCGCCAACGAAAGAAGAAAGAGGCGGGCTTTTCTCGCAAAAAGCGTGAACGGTTTGCGCTGGATATAACGAATCATGTCTACAGTCAGGAGCTCCGGTTGTGACTTTGCAGGTCTTGCAGAGGACTTCCATTTCGATCCATGCCTCTGAATTCCGCCAGATTCCAAGGCTTCATTTGAATCGCGGCCGATACCGCTCGTTCTGTCCACGTTTTCTTTCAGCGTTAGGGATTCCTCCATCGACTGCAAATCGCGACTCTTCCGCATTGGTTTCTTGCCTTTGCTTCTTTTCTTGTGGAGTAGAAGTTTTCTTGTACTGTCTTCCTTTTCGAGATCCGCATCGTGAAGCCAAGCTGTTCCTGCTATGCTCATCTTTCGGAATTTCATAGAATTGTCGGTGAGCGTGCCAGTTTTGTCAGAAAAGATGTAGCTACCCAGTGTCAGCATAGTATTCCACAATGGAGATGAATGCAGCCAACCTAATCTGCCCCAACTCCTCATTGATGGTGGATGTGCGTGCCTCGAATGGCGTGTCGGAAACCTCATCGTACATATCAATGTCGTTGAGCAGAAACATCTGTGCGAGCTTGATGATTTCCAAGCTGACATAGAGCGAGAGCGGAATCATGGTATTAAACATGATAAAGAAGGATGCAAGGATAGGGACAAAGGCGACGCCAGCGTTGTTAAGATACCACGAGTGTTCTTCAATACGTTCTGCCCAAATCTGATAGGCCACTGTGTTGAAGATGGCGAGTGAAAGAACGAAAATGACAATAACAATAACGACTCGGTTCACGATGGATTGAAGAGAGGGGGCTTTGATGCGGGGGTTCTTGTTCGCGTTCATGCGAATGCGGCATTCTTCACCGGAGTAGATGACCATTCCGATAGCACCCGGCGTGTTTCTCAAAACACTTCCACGGTAAATAATTTCAGAGTTGGATAGCGGGGATGTCTCTCCATCAACTGTGACTCGGCCTTCGAAATTGTACAAATCTAAGCTGGGGTCCTCGACTACAAACTTGGCGTTGCACGTGGCTACAGACTCGGGCGTTTTGCACACTTTGGCGAGGGAAGCAGTAGTTTGTTTGCTCTTCAGGTTGGTCTCTCCGTCCAGAGCCATCGTTTCGACGTAGGCGATACCATTCTCCCCACTCGAGTATAGGAGGACTAGATCAGCCGGTGCAGGGTCGTTGCGATTTAGATGTATCACGTCGCCGACTCGAAGATCCTTCCATTTTGTTGTTGCCCAATGGAGGAGCCCGACAGTCGGAGATGGGGCGCTCTCTTCATCTGATGGAGCTGTTGTGGTCGGCTTATATGCGTGGAGAACCTTGGCAACCCTGTTGTTCTCTTCCTTGTCGAGTCGATATCTCCGCAAATCATCGTAACCTTCTTTTGCAATCGATATGCTCACAAAGAAAATTAAAGGAGCAATGGTCGTATATGAGCCAGTTGTACTGAGGCCCGGAATCATTTGTAGGATAGACACGCAAAGGAAATAGAAATTTGCGAGTTTCGAAAATTGGGCAATTAACTGTCGTGGAAGAAAGTTCCACGCATTGTAGCGACTGGAGCGAATAGTGTTTCCAATGTAGGCTTTGTTCGTCCTCTCATCGATGAGAGGCTTTTTCCGAGAAGCGTCGAGGTCAATGTGTCTTCCGTCTTTGCTAGGAGGTATATCATGGATTCGGAGAATGAACTTCCTCGCGCGATCCGCAAAGGCGCCGACTTTATGAGAGATTCCATTCTGTTTTACGTTTTTTTGTATCCAGGTTTCGTAGTTTGGCAAGGCAGATGTGCCTTTAACGCCTTTGGCTTTGGTGGTTCTCTCCGGTAGTCCAGGATATTCCAAGTCCGCAGGTGATATCATTATAGTGGTATCTCCTGACTTCTTGCTCCAGGTCATATCAGCCTGGTAATTCGGCGCTACCCGACTGGAAGATCCAGCGCCTTCCTGCAATTCAATTACGGAACCAGGAGAGGTCGCCTGGTTCTCGGCCGCACGATGAAACAGCGCTCGACGCAGCGAATAGCCTCGATTACGAGTTGTTGGCGATAAAGGTGATGTCCATGAAGCACTGCGTGGGGATGTTGACGAAACAATACTGGATGGCGACCCCACAGTACCTTGGCCTAGCACAGTCGAACCTCCATGCGAAGCCCTCTCGTGGGTATTTATAAATAGTTCCGGCGTCCCAGGCCTCTTTGACAAAGAGCTCTTTCTATCCTGAGTACTGTCCAGAAAACCCCCAAACGAGCCAGTCCTTGCAGGTTCGGATGGTGGTCGCTCCACGTCGGTGGAGAAACGTACTCGTGGGGCGGCGTCTATCGAGGGCCTTGCGAGCGACCTTCTTGCGCTATTATCCACAGCCGAAGATGTGGACTCTACAACTGAGTTTGGATCTGTCATTACTCTTCTAGGGCCTTCAATATTATATGCTGTAGGAGATGTAGATGTTTCGCTTGGCGCTGGTGCCACTAGGTCAACGACGTCGTACTGGGAGGAATGTCGTCTTCGTATCCCATCGCCGCCATTGTCCGCGCGATTGTCACCTCCAGCCATTTTTGCGTTGCATGGGAGAAAAGTTTGACTGCCCAAATCGTTCTGTTAGCCTCATTAACCCGCTTTTCCAAAGTTGAGAGGGTTGTCGGATTCTTTCAAGGGTCTGGCATACCTGTTGTACGTGTCCTTCTTGGCTCTGCGGAAGGTTAAGAATCGTTCATTGGATACAGTTTAGCAAAAGTCCAGCCTTCAAAAAGTATCAGTAATTGGTAGTACGTCGTAGGTATTGTGGTGATAGAGGCGTGGTTTTCGTGTGGTTTCATGAGAGGCGGCTCATCCCGAACAGCGTCTTTCGCAAGCCACGACCCATGCCCACCAAGCCCACCCTCACTGTGGCGGAACGCTGAACAAACCCCTGCATGGCACTCACAAGGGCAACTATTTTAAGCCCACCTGACGTAACTGCGACATGCCGGCGCATCTCTCCACCACATAAAAAATCCCCCTATTTTCACGCAACCATCACGTGTATCGTGAAATCCAATTCGTGAAAGGATCTCTTTTTGCCGCCTGGAAGCGCTCTTGACTCGAGTCCGCATACGTCAATCTCCTGAGAAACCTTCGCGTTCCTGGACACCTCGCCGCATGCTGCTTCGCTAAGACTGTCCTTTCCAGAGGTTGATTGATACTGGAAGTAAAGCAATCGATTGTTAATCATTATTAGGCTGTTACTATCCGTAGACCGCAAATTCTTCTAAGGGTCGTTTTGATCCAAATACCCTACATTCACTTGATCTTTTTGTCATGGGGGCTGGTCGGTTTTCTACTATCAAACTGTTTGCTAAATTAGACCCTCCCTAGCACTGCCGCAAACACCACGAGTCCTTCTAGGCTTTTTTGGAGCAAGTGCTATCTGACATGAGCCTAAGAGCCCCTTGGAGTCCTTCATGGAATCTCGCCTATGTATCCAGGTGCCTAAATCCACTACCGATGTTCAATACACAATTTCGTCCGAATCTCTGTAGCTCCTTTTATAAGCTATGAATTTGAGCTTTTGTTTTCAAGGCTCTATTTTCAATAAAAATTTTGCGCTCCCGTATTAATGCAGAAACAGCATCGGGGAAATACCTCGAGTCCTTCCAGCGCGAATTAGGGAGCTGTTAAAACACCACACCTCGTTCGCGCAGATATCCACGTCTCTTTCAGGGCAGTAGCGGTAATTCGAAGTATTAGGCATAATCATTCCTCTGTACGGCGCATCCTACATAGACAATCCAGACCCGGCAAAAACACCGATCCATGGTCGCGATTCCCTGACTACCAAAACGAAAAAAAAGGCATCATTGTTCATGTGTGACCGAGCCTCAGAAGCCACGCCATTAAGCCTGTATTAGGGCAGGAGTGTATGGGAACGAAAATGGCCCCCCTCCCCCAAGTCTGACAGCATGCCCCCCCACCAGCTCGATCCGAAAATGCTCCAAAATGTAGTAATAGCTCCCTTTTCTCCAACACAAAGAAAAGCAACAGCCGGTCGCCATGCTGGACGCTAAAAAGCAATTGCAAAGACCCTCCGAGCAAAGAAAAAAGAAGAAAGTATCAGGCTTCGTTGGTCCAAATAATAGTGCTTTCCGAGAAGATATCATGTGGGAGTGGCGCATTTTGATCATCCTACGAGCATGAAGTTCCAACTCCAAAGTAGATCCCGCCACAAGCCAGTTTGAGTATGGGAAGGATCCGGTCATCGCGGTTCATTAAGTATGATTTCAAAACATAGCCCCGCGCCTCACAATATGCGGCATAAATATGATGAAAAGGGTGACGGGAAATCGAGCGATGGTGTTCATTGTTGAGCCGCGACGCACCAATGGCGGTGATAAACCCAAGCACTTTTCTGGCATTCTTTGCTGCAGTATTTGGTGCGTCGGCACCTGCGGCATTTGGCGAATTGGCGCGTGTATTCCTCCCAACGGCCGCACTGGTAATAAGCGCATTGCCTAATGCCGCCTCGCGAATCGTCCTTTCTGCACAGGTTACGCATTACCACACTGGCCCAGTACTGCATGTCTTGAGAGTGATGCCGAACGGTGAACTTCTCAACCAGAGGGAAGATGTTAAAGTCATCCGGCAGCAGATATTCTTCATCGTCCTCTTCATCTGACACAGGAGTAGGATTCGTCGTCTCTCCGTCGAGTAGCTGCAGGTCGGATCCAATTTTCAATCTTGGGACGAGGTGAGACTTTTGGAAATATGATCGAAGGTTGCAGTATTTCGAAACATAAGCGAGAAGTTGAAGGGACATCAGGACGTCTTCGTCTCGGGGCATAGCAGCAAGCACTCCAGCAGTGGCGTTACGATCTTGGGCGTAACGGGGAAACCAAGGCGCCGGAGGGTTCGTATTCACGACGTTAATAGTAGGCTGGACAGGAGAAAAGCCCATGGCACCAGCTGTCTGGGTATTCGCCGGGTTGATGATGCTTCCATCCAAAGCAGATCGGTGGGTGATGTTGAAGGTCTCCGCGTCTGGACCTTCGGATGCTGGAGCAGCGAGCCCAACTGGAGTTGCCCCTGCATCTAGCATTTCATCGTTATCGACAATGTCTTGCATGTTGATCTCATTCTGTATCCCCACAATAGGCTCGCTTGCGGCAGGAGGAGCAGCGGATGCCTCGGCCATCATATCGTCGTTTTGCCCGTCATCAGATTCCCCAGACATGGACAACTGATGGCGAATGGAGGGTCGCCTTCGAGACCTGCTAGCTGCCACTCTAGGGCTAGCTGGTCTGGCTTGTGGTGCACTAGGGGTAGTAGGAGATTCTGGTTGAGAAGTAACTTCACCCTGAAGAGCTGGTAACATGGAAGGTAGACGATCAATGTCTCGTACGGGTCGTATTCCGCCGAATGTGTCTGAAGTTTCCATAGTTGGCAGCGCGGTGACAAGCGGCTGGCCAATGTTACGGGTTGCTCCGTTCACGGTCCCATACAGTTGAGATCGTCCCTCGTGACTGCGGTGATGATGATGGAGAGGTCGTGTAAAGGAGGTTCGCTCGGGCGGAGAACTCATGGCGAAGGCTGGTGTGGGGGTAACATCACCTGGTTGCGATTCTAACGGAGGCTGTATGAATGTTTGCGGGATCTCGATTGGAGGAGGAGCTTGACGTCGAGTCCTTTCGGATCGATGACTAGAACTCGAGCCAACCTGTTCACCAGACCGTGAAAAGTGCCTACTGGAGCTGCCCATGCGATTGGAACTCCTCTTCATATCCGCTTCAGCGTTTGCTCGGCATTTGTCGATGACTTTGACGTAGTTGTCGAGTATGGTTGCGATGACCGGGACCATGTCTGCCTCCACAACTCTTGTCCTGACGTTCTCTGATCCGCGGACTCCAATATTGAAGACACATTGAAAAGCGAGATTCCACTTCCACATATCCATCATGTCCTTGCTCCGCCCCTCCTTCAGTATGCACACAAGTCTCTCGACACCGCCATCGACAGTGAGAATGTCTCGGATGCGAGCAGACGAGGTGGTAAGATAGGCGAGATGATTCAACGAGTTTATGAGAGGTAAAGTCGAGGTGCAATCGAGAGCGCGGCGGTCATAGAGGGCGGTCGTGATACCGACCGATGCCTTGTTTGCATTTGGAATGCTAAAGTTGACCTCCCTCATGTTTGATGATGTGTCGCAACAGTCGTGCGATGGACCTCAATCGGGTGAAGGTTGAGGGTGGTTGCTGTCAAACTAATGCCGCAGTCGGTTAGTGAAGGTGGGCGAAAAGTTTGAGTGGTATCCTAACCAAAGGTGCTGGTGAAGTCAAGATCCAATCCTCTTTCTAGATATGGGCGAAAACTGGTCCGTGTTGAGGAGTCAAAGATTTGTTGTCGTTTCGAGCTGCTGAATGGCTTCAATGGGTTAGCACCTTATTCTCAGAACTAATCTACTGTCTCTGATTTAGAGTTCTGGTTTTGCAATACCTAAAACCCAAATCTCTGTATAGTCACCAATTTTACCAGAAATGTAACCGGCACTCGTTTCGGGGTCGCGGCAAGCAGACGAGCAAACTTGAACGAGATGGGTTTGCTCGACAGCAAGACGAGACAGGTAACACGGGAAACAACCAGAGCAGACAGTTCGCAAAGGAGGAGGGGCCTTGAAGTGATTAAAGTTCGACTTTTAGGTCTTTTGATACTTGTCGTGATGGTGTTTGCTCTCCTTTATGGGACCCAAGTCGGGAAAGTGCGCGTGGCGAGAGGGAACCCTCCAGATTCGAAGGCCGACAGGCGGAGCGCTTGACGCAGGCTGCGGTGAGATTGAAGTGAAGTCGGTAGATGATGCAGTTCGGAGTTTATGATGCCGGGTATTTTCTGCAGTGAGATGGATAGGAAGAAGCGTGGTCGGGGGCGGATGGGGAGGAGTGGTGTTGGCGTTAGGTGGAGAAGAAGAGGCTGCCCGGGTGTCTCAAAAAAAAGGCGAGGTGATTGGCCTGCCTGCCAGCCAATTTCATGCGTTAAGGATAACTCGAGTGCAGGCCCCAAGACACCAACAGGAGCGCGAAACCAGGCTCGACGACTGGCAATGCGGGCGTTGCTATTATTGTTGTTGAAAATCACACTGACGACTAATAGCAAGAATGCAGCCGTCCATTGTTCTCTATATACAATTCGACGTTTCTGCTTTTTCAATTAATTCGTGTGCATCGAAGCACCGAAAGCATCTCATTGTTGCTGACCAAGGCTCGCCCTTCGCCTGCGCACCCTTCGCCCTTGGCCCTCCGCCTGTCGGTGCCGATTAATAACTGGTGGAAATCCGGCGATATAGAACGTCGTGCGAGCTATCTTTAGATTTGACCTTTTGAATGGCTTCAATGAGATTACTATATACAGGGCGCACGAATTTGTGCTTTCTAAACAGAGTTCCAAGTTAAAGTGTGCAGGTGGAAAGCAGTTTGTAATTAACGACCTCGATAGAGCTTAGGATTATCCTTTGGGTACTATGCTGAAAGTCCTCTAGCCTTAATTGGTACAGTGACAAAGTACGTTTTGGTTCACGCAGTTACAAAGGTATTTCAAGAGAATAGGGCTTCGAGTTTCTATTCACCACGAGAGTAGTTATTGGTTTCTTTATAAGGCTACCCCCAACCCCCATCCTCGCTGCGCTCGAGGTGTCGGTGTCTCGAGGGCTGCATCACACTGCTGGAACGGGGGTTGGTTAATTATGTGGTTGGTAGGGCTAAGTGAAGATAGGACGCCTCGCAAACGTCCTTAAAAATTCGGCCCTCTAAATGTCTACAAACGCATTAATAGTGCATACGGTGCAAAAATCTGCCTTCTCTGATAAGAGATCCTCATTCGAGTGCTAAATCCAGATCTACTCATGCCATCAGCACTGCTGAAAGCTTGAAACACGCCGGGACGCCTTCAGGCAGTGGGCACGGTCGCTTAGGCGCGGGCTGAGCTGAAAGCTGAACCTGCTCAACGACGAAAGTGCATAATCCCGCCAACACCCTCTTGCAGTTGGTTCTGATATTATCTGCACATACATTAACATGTCAATTAGCAGCTGACACTTTGCTAAACCCACCTCACGCCCAATGGGCTGAATTTTCTTCTTCTTATATCACAGCTTTTCCTCCATTTGTCTTCATTTCCTAAGGAGTATCTGTGCCTCCACCATGACAGACCCAACTGTGATAGACTTTCAACCTCGCCCTAGGGCAGCCACCTCGCAGATACCTCATCTACGCCATGACGACGTCGAGGCACAGCGCGGACGACGGCACAGCGTCCAGCCTACTAGTGACCATGGAGCAACTACTGGCCGCTCACCCCGTTTGTCGGTCGATTCCACCCCCAAGAGACGTATGACGCGCTCCAACACGGTCCGAAACTATCATTCACCAACCCGTCCAAACTGGGAAGAGGTTGGCGCCGAGCCGGGTGTTGATACAGGCAAAGATGCGGAGGACCACTACAAACTGCTACAACAGCATTGTGATATAACTGTTGTCGACTTCTCTGACCAACAGATGTCGCAGCAGCAGCTAGATAATAGCACACTGGAGGAGTTTCTTGAAATACCAAAGCAGGACTGGGTAGTCTGCAGATGGATCAACGTCAATGGACTCAGCTGGGACGTCATCAGGCTTCTCGGAAATGACAAAAAGCTTCACCGCCTTGCCATTGAAGATCTGATGAATACCAGGGGTAGGACGAAGGCTGATTGGTATTCTGATCAAGCATTCAGTAAGTTCAGCTTCGTCCTCTGGGCGGCGTGTCCTTATTCTATGCCATCCCTTGATTATCTTCCCCATGGGGTACCATTGAGCTTCCTTGCGTTTTCTCTTTTTCAAAAGTGCTCCAGTCTGTGCCACTTCTCGCAGCTGGACTTTTTTTGATAAATAGGCTGTTGCCGATGCACAAATTTTTCATACCCAATCATGTTTAATGTCCGGTCTTGCAAGCTGCGTTCAGCTAGAAACACGCACACTAAAACCCCTGTTCCATTGTGAACGAACGGTCCGTTCTGTGAAAGATCAAGCTAGATCATTACTAACCGACGCCAAAGTTTTGCTGACTTTGCAAAAGCTCGTTCGGGATGACGGTAAGGACTCTGACAGCGACTCCGATGACGACTTCACTCCAGCGAATGAATCGCAAAAAGCCGCGCAACCGAAACCGGAATCACTGTACAGGCGGGCCATGAATTTCTTCAAGCCGAAGCCTGATCGTAAAGACAACGAGAAAACATGGCATGAGGATGAAAAGTTCTACAATGGCGATCACACTCTTACGGGTCACACCTTTCAACCGGCCCCACAAAGAAAGGAGCAAATCCGCACGCTGCAACGATATCGTGGTGGACCCAATATTGAACGGACTACCTATATGGAGCGAAATTCAGCTTTGTCGAAGAAGAAGCTGGCCGTCAGCGTAGAACAGGTCTCCATGTTCATCACGGACGATAATACAGTCATCTCCTTTTTCGAACATTCGGCAGTGGATGTCGAGCACCCAATTCTGACACGACTAGAATCCCCTGATACAATACTCCGCCGAAGTTGCGATGCGAGTATGCTAGTTCAGGCTCTCATTGATGCTATCATTGACTTGGCCATTCCGGTAGTGGCCGCGTATGAAGATGCAATCGGCGACCTCGAACTGGACGTTTTGACTGACCCCAGCATTGGCCATTGCAGATCTCTGTGTGCGTATATCTTTCCGATAGAGCGTCTTCATCGAAGACGCTGTGTTTATCCCGGATCCGTCGTCAGCGGGGCTAACGTGATGCAGATATTCTTACTTCTGAGCTCTCCATTCTTCGCGGTGCGATTCAGCCAATTGTCAGTCTCGTCAATGCCCTTCGTGATCACAAACACGAACCAATAGGTAAGTCCATTGGCTCCCAACCAATTGCCCTCAGTATGCATTCTAACATCTAAAAGTCACGTCCGGTTTAAGTAGCAAGCCAGGCCGCCTCTCAGTCTCTTCCATCACCATCTCTCCTCTCGCACAAACGTACCTCGGTGACGTCGAGGACCACTGTATCGTGATAACTCAAACACTCGACCAAATGCGGCGCGCCGCCGACAACATGATCGACCTGATCTTCAACATGGTGGGCTCGTACCAGAACGAATCCATGAAGCAGCTCACCGCCGTCACCATCTTCTTCCTGCCCCTGACCTTCCTAACTGGTTACTTTGGGCAGAACTTCCACAACTTCTCCGGCGTGCAGAACCATTCTGATCGCTTCTTTTGGGCCATCGCAGCTCCGGTAATGTGTGTGACTATTCTAGTCCTTATGCGTGGCATGATTACTCGAGCTATGCAGAAGAAAGTTCAGAAAGTGGCGATATCTCGCTCGCGGAGGAAGAGAGGCCTTAGTAAGGATCCGGTTAGGAGAAAAAGGAGGGCGACGATAGATTATAGGAACTAGGATTGAATGAGATGGAGACTCTTGCGACCTTGCCGCGGCCTCAAATCGGCGTGCTGGAGAATTTCAGCTTTTGATTCGAAGACCGAAAGGACCAAGTTGGGTATGACGACTTGATATTTACTTTTTAGATGTTTACTACTCCCTCCCCTCGTAAGCGTTCTTGGCATGACAGTTCAGGAGCCCCCCTTCTCTCATGAGCTTCTTTACGTACACCATTGGATTTTTGTTTCGGCCCACATTTCCCCCCATCACTCAACGCATACAGCATACAATATGCATTTCTCTTGGATACCCCATTATTTATTCCCTCAATAATTATTATTCTTGTATTTAGACACATAGCCAACGCGTCATACATGATAGGGCATCATGCTTCCATCTCTTTCTCATCGAACCTGGGCATCCTCAGAACACTAGCCTAGAAGAACCGTCATGACAACCCTCCCCCCAAAGGCCGTCCTTCGCACTACCATCCTCACCTCCCTACCCCAATTAGCCCCCGGATCTCAGCTCTATCACTAACCCCTCCCCCAATTCGTCATCTCGGAAATATACACAAGCACCAAAGTGGAAATTTGCCTGAAGAGCTTGAGTAAGTTATCGGATACGAATCCAGCAATACTAGGTTCTCGAGCCTGCTGTTTCGACATCAGATCTAGCGATCCTGCTCAAGCGAGCTGTACACAAGCGCTGTCGTGCTGCCTTCCACCTAGATAATGCAAATGCAAGGTGGAGTTCTTCAACGCGCTACCACAAGTCTACATTACGGGTCTAAAAAGTCATCTATAGATTCATACCCATTATCTACCGCTCTCTAGACTCACAAAAGTACGCCTCACCATTCTACCCCATCTAAATTCTACTCAAACACCTTTCCGCTATGCACGTCACAAATCCGCCTTGAAATCTACCACCCCCTCCCAAGCACCTCTCTCCCAACCTCCCTCGCCAACCCCTCGCCCTCCTTCCCTTCCCCAACAAACTTGACCTTCAACACCGTCCCTGCTGCATCCATAACCGCGCACAAATCCTTAACCTCCCCATTCACCGGCGCACAATATGCCAACCATCCAATGCAAATAACACACATCTTCAGCACCTCCTGGCTCTCCGTCTCCGTGCCCAGCGTCTCAAGTAAGCTAGCCAGCATCTCCACCTGATCTCCCTCCGGGAGCTCGGACGCGTCGAGGGAGGAGGATGGTGTATTATTCGAGTACGCACGCATGCGGATCTGGTGGTTAGAAGCTGCAAGGTTCAGTGCGAGCGTTGTGGCGGACGCGCGGAGTGCGGTGTGTTTTCCGTCAAGGAGGGCGGTGGTGAGGAGGGAGACGAGGAGGGTAGAGAAGGGTGGGGCGAGGAGGTGTGGTATGAACAACGGCGAGCTGAAGAGGTTGCACGCGAGGTGTAGTGTTGTGAGGCGGAGATTGTAGGGCGCGGTATCACCAAAGGAGTCTACATGAGTGAGGAGGTGGATGATGGTTGTGGTTGACAGGTTCGAGGTGTTGGTGTGCTCTTCGGCGAAGAAGCCGGCGACGCGACTATCAGCTAGAGCTGTGCGGAGGAGGTCGAAGACTGTGAAGAGGAGGTCGGGTGGGAGCTTGTTGGTTGCAGACTGGAGGAATTGGGCGAAGGCTGGGAGGTTTGGGAGAGGGGCTTCGATTGCACCGGAGTTGCTTAGGGTGCGGATGAAGGTGACCATGGATGCAACGGCTGGGTCGCGGCCCGTTTCGCCCATCTTGGCTATGAGTTTGTCTAGTGGCGGCACCTTGGCATAAGTGACAGGACGCAGGCTTGTGCGGAGGAGGGTTGGGACACTGCGAGAGAGGTGTGGGTGCGGCGGAAACGCAGCGTTGAGCAAGAGCTGAGCGTTGCTGCGGAGGCGGTTCTCGTCTGCGCCACTCCATTCCTCTTGCTTTTGGCCTTTGAGAAAAGTCATGAAAGTCGGCGTGGCGCGGACACTGTATTTCGCCGATACTTCGTATGCGTTGTTAATATCTACCTTTATGAAGACCGCTTTCATGCCCGCTTTAGCAGCGAGATCATCATATGCTGGGTATACCAACTTGCACGGTGCACAGGTCGAGCTGGTAAAGAATATAATGGCGCAGGATTTCAAGGCGGAATCGAGCAAGCTCTCCACCTCGCGGAGCGATGAGACATTGTGCACTTTCCCTTCGGCTGCAACCGAAGGTTTATGAAACATACCATTTCTCGTCGATCGTGAAGGACTCGTTGCGGATGCGGGAGGTACTTGCTGTGGTGGGATCGGAGCTTGAGTGATCGATCTCATAGCGCTGTCTATCTGAGGCCTGAGCATCTGACCAAAGGGTGTATTGAGAACGGTCTGGGGGAGGGATGTTATGTGGCCAGGTATGCCTCTGCCGACAAGGAACATGGCAAAGTCGTTCGAGCTATACGCCTGTTAGTCATTGCACCAAAGCCATTTGGCTTATGATTACTCACAAGTTGTTGCAGTTGTGCAAAAACAAGTCGTAGGACTGTATTAATGAGTATCAATTATTCACATACTCTTACAATTAGCAGAAAACCCACCTCGGCCGTGTAGATCTGCTTAAGCGCATCTAGATACTCCAAAATAACCTCCATGGGCAGATCGGTTTTTCCCATAGGTATTATCTCCATCGGAGCTCCATGATGTGTTGTCCCTGGATAGCACATATGCACACCTTGACCAAAGAAGTATTCGATGCCGCCGAAGACGAGGGAGGTGTGGTATACGGCATCTAAAAGAGTTGTCAGTTTCAGCTCAGAAATCCAATGGAGTACGGCGGTCGTACCTATTTGAGTACCCAGAAACTGAGCCGATAACTACTTAAGGATCAGCCATGTATAACTACACATTGCAGCAGAGAAATGTACCTGTCGAGCTAGGCCCTAAAACTTGTGTTAACCAGCTTCCAGGCGGTTGAGTCCGAGTGCTGACGGTACCTTCGAGAGATCGTATACGTAAAGCTGCACGTCCATGGTGATGTTAAGCTTGTTAGAATTTTCAAGGCATAAAGTAGAGCGTAGAGAATTGGGGGCGGTTTTTGTGGTGGCTATAATCAATAGTGGTTATAATGGTAAGGAATTCTAGGCAGCGCATAAGACGTGTGCATGGAGTGGGATTTCATCATGGAAGTGTCGTAGTAGGGTTGGGAGATCTTAATCTAATCTAATCTAATACCTCCGGGTGTGCCAAGGCGCACGAATTCTAGCGGAAAACCATTCAACCTTCCAGGTTACTGCAGAGTAACATTATCTTCCCAGCCTTCTAAATTGTTAATGGTAGTCCGTAATATCTATTTAATGACCTCCATCTCTTTATCTCTCTCCATAGTCAAGCTACGCGAATGTGGCAGGGATACCGCTCTGCTCTAGCATCACCAGATACGCCGCCGCCGTACCCTTCCTCAACCCTTTACCGTAAATCATCATCGGAATTACGGTTATGTGAGTTATAATGGCCACTGCCATCATCTGTAGAAAGGCGTTCGAGAAGCCTGAATGATCCAGCCAAGGCTGGATCGAGAAGACGAAAATCATGCCGATGAGATTTCGGAATATGTTAAGCAGCACGAGCGACTCCGCCGCAACAGCGCGGTAGGAGTCGAGTACGTAGGTCTAGCACAAGTTTAGCGACGCTGAGCTGCGTAAATAGATGAATCTCACATGCATGAACTTACCTCGGCGATGATCGAGCACGCAGTGAAACCAAAGGCCATCAACCCAATACCAAAAACCGGGCATACCCACTGCACACCGTACTGCACACCCGAACCATACATCACCAGACCGCCAGCTGTAACTACTCCAGTCACTAGAAGCAGTGACAGGCGCTGCTCTGGTTCGCGGATGCCCTTGTTTCGCCGCGCAGCACCCAGGACCCACCAGTCGCTAATATTACCCGCAAAAAGAGTGCCGATGATGCTTCCTATGAGGGCGGCAGCATTAGTGAGCCCAACACCCTCACCACTCCAATTGTACGGTGGTGCAGAAAAGAATTCCGATTGCGTAGTGAAAATCGCAGCCCACCAGCAGACCGATACACCTTCAAAGAAACCCGCCCAAAGAACTGCTGGAAATGATGCGAGAATCCATGGTCGAAAGAACAGAGCTCGCCAGCTTGGTCCAGGGTTAATGCCGTAAGATTGCAGAGGATTGGGTTTGCCAATAGGTCCTCAATTCTGACTTGGCTGGCAGAGGGGTTTCAACTACAACGGGGGCTGTCGTATCTGTGCCAGCAGTATCCGTATCTGCCTTCTCGGTCATGGCTCCGGCCCCGGACAAAGATGGCGACACTCCGTCGGCATTGTATGAGCGGGGATAGAACGTCTCTTCCAAAGTGAAGAATAGTACAATTGCAAGAGAACCCTATAAAGTTAGAGACATCAAGTCTGTTTAATTCTATGAGTACTCACCAATCCGATCGCGGTTATCCAGAAACACCACCTCCAACCCAACCGAACATATACGTATCCAGCCACGAGAGGCTACCTCAATTAGGACAGTTTATTTCAAAGTGGCAGTTGAAGGAACGTACAGTTACGAATGCTCCAGCACTGTAACATAGGGCCCAATACCCAACTTTGGCGCCCATCTCATGAGCGAAATACGTATCCTGCAGAGATATTTGAGGCAGTCCCTCCTTGGGGCCGCATCCAAGGCTCTTCCACACGTCTTAGCATAAACATCTGCTAACATTTTAAAGGCGGGTATTACCCATAGCACGTTGAAAACACACCAAACGGCAAAGTCTTTCTGAACCGCTCCCACTATACTCCCGATCATGGTGATGAGCAACCCAATAATGTATACGAGTCGTCGGCCAAATTTCATGGCCACTGGTTGCCAGAACGCAGCACCGACACCAGTAAAGAGGAACAATAAGGCACTCCTAAACTAAACTTAGCGGCGGGGGTTTTCTCTTTGGGGCGAGGAAATAATACCCAACGTTCAGCCCATTAAAGGTGGTGTTCAAATCCGCAGCCAAACCAACATAGGCGACGCTGTAGAAGTTGATCCTTGTTCGGTCAGTGTTTGGTGCCAGGCGGGGAAGTTTCGGTATTCACTTACAAGCCATTCAAAAGGAACGTATACACACACATCAACGTCAGGTGTAGTCTTTTGCGTTCCATAGACCAATTCTATCCATTAAGCAGTCAGTTATACTACTTCTTTTCCGATCCACAAGACAGAGCATACCAAAGGGTCATTGGGATCGTCGCTAGGGGGAGGGATCAAAACGATCTCGGTATGTGTACCATCTGCATGCTTCCCAACCTCTTGGCCAGCATCTGTAGAACATATGGATTAGCTGCTTTACATTCCTGATCCTAATCGGGTTTGAGCAAGGCTATTAGGTGCATCGAGGGTGCAGACAATGAATCGTTAGACTCACCGTCTACTAGAAGCACAGTTCCTGGCACGAAGATGCCTTCGTCTATCTCTTTCTGATTCACCATCGTGGCAAGCTCTAGTAAAGGCGCAGGTTGGACATGAGGGGTATGGAAGAGGTCTGGAGTAGATTGAAGGGAAATGTGAGGATGGAGAAATGTTGAGGACTTCAGCTACATAGGTGATAGGTGTGCGGGGCGGTGTCGTTCACTGTCCCGCATGAAATATTTCAGACGCGACATGGTCAACGAAAGATCCAAACCGTCGTATTATAGTTGTTAGCAAACCAGATGTGGTGATACTACTGCATAGCACCAGATACGGAACGTGGGGTGGCTTTGTGCATCAACCCGAGCATGCTTTTTCAAGCCGAGTCTCGGAAGTGAGCAACAAGTTCCTGCGATCTGGTATCGGCTCGTTCCTGCAAAGAAATCCCCGAGCTTTCCTGGAAATAGAAGATGTTCCCATGTGCTGGGTATGCTTAGAGTGTGGCGCACTGCCGTGAATGCAGCCAATCTTGGTATCCAATCGTCGCAATTGCCGCTCGCAATTGAAGCGGCTCAGGAAAAGATATCTACAAGAAGAAGCATTGTCTTATCTCGACATACGGGAGACTCGTACAGAAAAAAAAAACCTGCAGCAGACGTAAAAGAGAATAACGATGACTCGCACTCAATATACAGTGAAGGCCTTGGTCGATGGCGTTGTTGCGTCTCTTTGTGGACACACGGGCGGTTCGTGAACTGCCCAAATGATGGGGAGCTCGGTCATACCCCAGCAAGCCATCATCCCAGTTCAATGGTATTATTATCCCAAATGGAATCGCAGTACATTCCAAGTGTATTCCTCAGTTAAAATGGGGAAAGCTATACCGTATAAAAAAGAAAATAATCTTGTGGCTTGGAGATGCGGCATGGCACTCTTCCGCGCGCTGTTAAAACGCCGCAGTCATGCCAGTCATTGCATACGCCATTTTATTGGAGAGCTTGGGACGGGTTCAGATGCTTCGACGACAATGTGCATGCATTCTCAACCGTAAATCGGTTTGCTTCAGTTGATACCAGCGGGTTGGAATGTCAGAGACCAGTTATGCAGCATAAACCTGCAGCCAGATTCAAGTCGCGGCTCACACAAACATTGGGAAGAGGGAGTCGAGGACTGCATGGGTCATCTCTCATCTTTGTCGAATCTGATCTACTGTTTACAATCTTCTAGGATCATGCTGGCTGCCTTCTCCGCTATCGCATAGATCGTTGCCTGAGGATGTGAGCAGATGTGAAGTGGCATGATGCTTGCATCCACAACTCGGAGTCCCTTTGCACCGTAGACTCTCAGTCTATCATCGACCACTCCAGTCGTGATACCTGCCAACCCACCCATGCCACAGGTACCAATAGGATGCCAGTCGGTAATTGTATAGTTTCGAACGAATTCAGTGAAGTCCTCCTCGCCAACAGCTGGCGCAGCTGCTGGAGGAAAAGCGCGAGTTCTGATGATGCTAGAGAGGGGAGATGTTGAACAAATATTTTCAGCAAATCTTTGGGCTAAAGTCATTATCTCAAAGTCCACTTTTCCGCCCGGTCCAGCATAGTATTGCGGGTTGATGACTGGCCTGTCATTAATTGTTGACGACCCTGACGCCTTCTTGGGGGGAATGTGAATAGAGCCCTTCGTAAATGGAAGTTGTAGCATCATGAGCATAGTGCCATATACCTTCCCAGGCTCCGACTTGAAATAAGGGTTCCAATTTCCAACATCAAACAGATACTCAATCTGTCCACGCCGCTTGTTTGAGCAGAACTGCTTCGCCAAGACGGCATCACGCTCACTCCTAATCTGAGCGGAGATTCTGGACGTCAAGTTCGAGAATTCTTGCGAGGGCATGATATATGAGACAGGAACATAGCTCAATGCGCAAGGAAGCATTGCACGAATGCCTGATTGAGTGGTGGAGTAGGCGAGATCTGCTGCTTCAGCAAGCTCTGCGTTGATACGGAGCTCGTCGGGGCCAACAATGGATGGATCAAGTTCATAAACCATTGCAGTCACTGTTTTTAGCGTTAGACTGTAATGGCCTAAAAGAAGTATTGAGAGGTGGGGCAGCCTTACTCATATGCTCCTGGAGATTTTCTCCCACGTTTGGGTTGTTGACTTTCGCTGTAATGCCGGCAGCTTCAAGAACTGTAGGATTTCCTATGCCCGAGAGCTCAAGCAATAGTGGAGACTGAACACTTCCAGCGGACACAATCACCTCACGGGAAACGCTAGCAGTAAAGCTCTTCCCTGCAGAGGTAAACTTGACACCTTTCGCAACCCATTTGTTTTGGCTTCCTTCCTGTTCTAGAACTATCTCGATCGCGAGGGCCTCAGTAAGCACCACCAGATTACTTCTCGACGAGTTGGGCAGATAATACGCTGTTGCAGAGTAACATCTGGTCCTTGTATCAGGGTCTACGGAAGTTAAAGTTGTCCATGCCCCGAGATTAGACCCAGAGAAATGGCTCTTGTTTGTCTCCACTCCAAGGTTTTCCAACGTTGCATGCCAAAACTGGTGCGGAACCGAATATTCTTTGGAGTACACGGTTTTCACAGGCCCATTGGTCCCATGGAATTCGGCCGTGAAATAAGAGCGATACTGAGCCTGATGGTCGGCGGAAGGCTCAACGAAAGATTCTGTCCTTTTGAAGAAAGGCCTACCTCCAAAACAACATGAGCACTGATTGGGGAGCTACTTCGAGAAGCTTGAAGGTGAGCGCAGGAGTACTGACAAGAGGCTGTCCCAGCCCCAGCCTTGGTTCCCCAGTTCTTCCCAAGCGTCGTAATCCTCTCGGTTTCCCCGGTTCCAAGTCATGAAGTTCAGCGCGCTGGTCCCTCCCAAGACTCTTCCACGAGGCCATTGAAGCTTTCGGCCGTTCAAGCCCGGTTGTGGCGTCGTCTCAAATTGCCAATCGTACTTCGTGCCGAGACTCTCTCCGAACCGGCCAGGAACATTGATGATTGGATCAAGAAAAGACGCAGGTCCCGCTTCCAGGACTCCGACTGTGATATTTTCATTTTCGCTCAGGCGTGCTGCAACAACGAGACCAGCCGTGCCGCCGCCAACAACGAGGTAGTCGAAATTCCGTGCACAGAAGTCGGTCGGGGTGATGAAAGGGACCGGCATTTCGTTTTCTCGAGACAGAACGATTCAAAGACGATCTAACGCGCTGAGGAAATGTTCGATATCAGACTTCCTGACAGGAAATGGTTGGGGCTGAAAAGAGCTTCAGGCTAGCTGATGAGCAAAAAGCGGTGGAGTGCCAGAATCCACGTCGCCAGTGCTGCAATTCCAAATTGGAGGGCAGATGGCAGACATACGAACTATTGCTGCGGGACTTACTGCTTTCGGAATGTTAATGAGGATGCAGATTCTGCTATGGGGGGAAAGGTTGACGATGTTTTTTGATTGGAGCTTCAGTTGAGACGGAAGACGCCGTCACTTGGGCAAAGACGAAACCCGCCGGAGCGGGACCGGATCTCCGGTGTTGCATCCATCTGCGGTCTCCGCTCTCCGCTTGACCCCCACGTCGTCTCCGGTTCCCGCGTGGACAAACCGTTCTCCCACCATCTCATGTCCCTTCATTGGGCTAGGTATGTCTCTTGTCAATTAAGAGCAGTATGTCGGAGTAGCAGCAGCTGTCGCTGTTGGCTGTGAGCTCGAAAGCACTTGAAGATCTAGCTCAAGCCTCATTGTTCGGCTCAGGGTCCTCCGGGCTTTTGAGTGCAGCCCTTGCTGCATCATGCTAGTGGAATTCAAGCCTCTTTTATACTCTCCATCTTGATCTGCTTCAGCTTGCACAAATACGGTTTCAATTCTCTACACTTTCGGTTGCTTAAAAAGTTAGCGTAGATCCCCTGCAGTTGACACCGCATCGTATCTCGCTCACTAGCCCCCTGATCAAACATGAGAATGCTTTTTCCGTTCCAAAAGAGAATCCGATTAGAGCAGCGAAGTCAAACATCATAATGGGCGACTACCATAACTATGGCGATGGTCTTCGGTATTGCCCGTCTTCAAGATCATATTCAGAGACTACCAACTTTCAGACTGAGGAAAACTGCTTGGTGCTCTTTGGTATCACTTTGTTCTATTAGCGTTTTACTTTCATCATGACCAACTTCCTTCGTTCATTGGCTATCGAGTCGTGGACCCTATATACCGTTGGCATTTGCTTGATTGCGCTACGAATGTCAGATATTATTCTCGATTCTCATATTGCATTTTAATCTCACTGACAAACGCCAAGATATTCACGCACATTAGTTCTGGGTTCTATCAAAAAGCTTCAACTTGATGATTGGCTTATGGTGTTCATCGTGGTATGGCTTTAATTGCTTCAAAAATTCGCAACTATGCTCCAAGACTAATTTCTCTCGTACAGTTTACCTTCACTGGAGATGTCGTTTCCGTCAATCAAGTCGCCGTCAACGGCAGCAATTACATGCCTCCTGGCGCAGCAGAGCAGCTCTCGCCGGCCGGAATCAAGGCTGCCATATGGGGAAGCAAGATGACACTCGCCCTAGAGGAGTTCCAGTTAACCACAACCTGGCTAGTGAAGGCTTGCCTGCTCTTGATGTACAGTCGATTAACGTAAGTGATCCCAATATACTATCGCACTTCCCTTTACCCGAGCTAAACTCGAGTCGATAGCACGGGACTGAAAGAGCACCAAGCTGTTAAGTTCGTGGGCATATACTGCGCTTTTGGCTATGTCCTTGTCCAGATCCTGTATTTGGCAGTGTGGTGTCATCCTATCCACGAGTATTGGCGAGTTCCTGTTAAGTATCGTAAGTTGCTCCCAGCGCGTCTCAGAGATGTCGTCAATCTGTTTTGAAACCGGACTAACACCCCCTTCAAGCTCAATGCGCGTCTTATTACAACCACCTCATTACAGCCACCGTTTTCAACGTCTCCTCAGACTTGATGATGCTCTGCATTCCCATACCCCTCATCATAAAATCCCAGCTGCCACTGAAACGGAAACTAGTCTTGTGTGCCATCTTCAGCCTCGGCGTGTTTGTTGTAAGTACCTCCTCGGAGCACTCACTTCCGCTGAGAGATCCCCTTCTGCTCTAATCCCTACACCGATTTCATCTACGATCATCTTCCCATCTGAAGAAACCCCTTCGTTCCAATCCATGCTCTGATCTCGTCTACATTCATCTTCCGTCTGAAGGACTTCCTTCTTTCGCTCAAGTCCCTTCAACCATCCTTTTGCACCTCCACATTTACCCCTGACTCACTTCTTCACCCAAACTAACCCCATCCCCCTCCTAGATCCTCACCGCAATCCTAAACCGCTACTACAACTTCACCCAACCCTACTCCCCCATCTTCCTAAACTGGTACATCGGCGAAGCCGCCACAGCCGTCTACGTCGCCAACGTGCCCCTTCTCTGGCCCCTGCTCAAAATACTTTTCAAACTCGACACCTGGTCCTCATCCCGCCGCTCGCGACCATCCTACAACGGCCCAAACTCCAGCTCCCGTTTCTCCAGCCGCTTCTACAAAGGCAGCAAGGGCCGCAGTGAGCGCCTCGGTAGCACCACAAACTCCATCGCCGCACAGTCCGGCAGCGTGGTAGGTGCGGTAAATGAAAGCGAGGAACACATCATGATACCCTCGGGGCCGAAGGTTGCGGTTAGGACGCTGCAGGCGACGGATGCACCGTTGGAGCTAGCGCCATTTGGGAAGGGCCAGTATCGGAGCCATACCTTTGCGGGGGATGAGAGGTTGGATGAGGAGAAGCGCGGGATGGATATTGTGAGGACGGTCGAGATTGAGCAGCATAGTGCTTCGCCGTCATGGAAGGGTTCGTTGTAGAATATGGGTGCATTTAGAGGACGGTTGGGAAGGGTCATGTGGCGAATGGGAGTACTCAAATTCACAGCCAGGTTTTCTTGTGAGCTTTGGAGTTCTCGGAAGGTGTCGCGGCTGCTGTCAGTTAGCGAGTTCTGCAGGTAGCGTTGTCGGATTATTTTTTGATATCGTTTCTTTTGCACTTTTGCACTTTTCGTTTTGAGATTCCAAAGGCTCCATTCCAAATTTGTTTAGGCCTACCATGTGATGAGTTGGATTACATACCGAAACCACGGACAAAAATTCCGAGAAGTGCGGCATTTAGACAAAAAGAGGCGAAATGTGCATGCTAATGCTTTTGCCCGAAATATTAACGCGAATACGACCGGAAGAAAGGAAAATATTATGAGATCCAAACCCTCGGACTCCATCTCTTTCTGCTGTACGGAGAAGGCCGCCCAAGGCCAGTACGAACCGTTAACCAAGAATTTCAAATCAAAAGAGCTCAAATACAGAAATTTCAAATCCAAGATCGCGGGTTTTGTACAAGTACAGACAATGTCTAAACGCCAACCGCGAGGACGAAATATTTACGCGTACGCCGCCCATCCTGCGGACCATTAGTATATTCCTCAACAAAAGAGCACGATTGGTCGAGAAAGAGCTTACCAGAATACAACACGGCCAAATTGCGCTCATCCGTCGCCTGCTGAATCAGTTCATTAACTGCGGCAGCAGTACTCAACGTCTTCGCGAGCTTCTTCTCCACGACCGACAGCGCCCTGCCAGCCTCTCCAGCCTCGTCCTCCTTCCTTTTGCTACTCTGATCGGCGATCTCATCCGGTGCGGGAGCGGCGCCGGCACCTCTGGCACCATCCTGCGCGGTCCCTTGACCCTCCTGCATGCGCTTTGCTTTCAGCGGCGAGAGCGACCAGTTGACGAGGGGATCGTAACGCAGCACATTCAGCAGTGTCATGATGCTCTCGCGTTCCTCGCGCAGCGTGTCCATGGTAAACTCGCAGCACCTCCTGAACACACCTTCGGTCTTTGTATACCCCATCGCATCCACCAGGTCTCTCGTCAGGCGGAACGGCACGACCTCCGGCACAGGAAGCACGCGGCCAGCTTCAAACGCAACACCAAGGTCGATATGTACGACCTCACCGCTCTGCTCGTCGAGCAGAATATTGTGACAATGGCGGTCGCCGAGGCCGAGCACATACCCCAGGATTGAGATGGCCGCCGTCGTCCTCGTGTATGCGAGCCGTTTCTCAAACCACTCGTCCGGGTCCTCGAACCGCTCGAGGAAGAAGTACCGCATCACCGGCGTGAAGTTCTGCTCAATTTGCCTGAATTTCTTCAAGCGCGTTTCGTTGGAGTCGGTGCTGCACGCCCCAATCTCTTTGCGGCATTGCTCAGACTTCCAGTCCTTGGGGTAATATTTCTCGTGCGCCGGCATCAGGTACGCGTGCAAGGGCATTGTGTTTGGCACGAATTCCATGAGCCCTGAGCGTGCGGAGAGTGGGAGCACTTTGTATGTACGGATGTGCAAGTTGCGGAGACGAGTCGCTGTGTGATTTTTGAGTAGCCGTGAGACTTGTTCGAAGACTTGTTCCATGATGGCGTCCTGGCGTAAGTCATCATTACCGGATTTGAACTAGAAAGTTGTTAATATACACAACACAGGGTATTTCAGAAGGCTCTTACTAGCTGCTTGTACGGATTGCCATCAGAAGCCAGCGCAGTTACGATCTTGGGCGCGCTTAGACCGTTGGCAATGGTCATCCTTGGCTTGAAAGATATGATCCTGGGAATGTTACTGTAGTCGCAATCGGCACGGATCTCTATCGCCATAGTGGCAGGCGGCACTTTCAACCCGGGAATCTTTTGCATCATTTTTTTCGCTACCGGAACATTTTCAAGCAACTGCTCCCTACCTACTTTGTAGTCTTCGCCCTTGGTCATGGCTAGTTCATGGTAACAGGTGTTGGATTCGGAGACAGCTATCCAGTATGGTCGTGTGTGCTGGTCATTCTTCAGCATCCCAGCAATTTGTTTCGCGGCAGTGTTTCTGGACTTCGCTGCCTCGTCTTTGACTGATAGTGGCATTGCGCCTGCATAGATTTGGTGCATACCATGATAAGGATGATCAGCACAAATTCGGAAGACCAACCCCGACAGAAGGGACTGAAAATCACTCTTCTCAGCTTGAAGCCTGGAGGATAGTTGATTCATCAATACTACAAATTTTCCGCTGGCTACCTTGGAAAGGTGCAATTGCACTGCGTTGTTGGCTAGAGGCGCTTCAGAAAACTCGAGCCAGAGAGAAAAGACCCGAAGAACATCGTTGTTATAATCGTCGCAAGCTTGTAGCGAGAGCAAGTAGTTCTCTAGACTTTGACGTAAGAACTCTTCTCTGCTTCGACGCAAATTTTGGTACTCTTGCGCATCTAGGTCGTGCCACTTTTTCGATCTGCTGGAAAGAGTTCTCCACTGGTCACGCTCCCGACTCGATTTTGCGGACTTGGAAAGTTTGCTATATTCCTGGGCTTCCTGGGCTTTTCGCTCCATCTGCAACCTCACCCGTGTCGTGTCCTCCATGGCGTCAGGACTTTGTAATTGCTTGTCGCAGAATGAAGCAAATTCGTGGAACACTTGTCCAGGTTGTTGACCATGCATCTGACCTTTCAGTGCCTTGATGGCTGGAAGGAGATAACCTGTAATGATTTCTTCGGGTTTTTCTAGCCGTGCTTCAGCTATGTGATGTCCCTGCCATTGTAAGTTACTGACTGTTGATTGGTACGAACTGAACTTACCAGTTTGGCAAGCAAAACTGATATTGGAATGCTACAAGAGTTGTCCGAAGAAAGGTCTACTTTTTTGATGAGCTGTTGCCGCATTCGTATTGAAGGTTCGGTCTCTCCTTGTTCCCAGAGTACGCTGGCAACTTCATATTGAGCAACAGCTTCGATGTCAAGCCCAACGGACTTGCATTTCTCCACAATAGTTGATAGATACGTAGCACTTGCTAATGACTCTTGGAGTGCTCCGTGTCTCCTGCATAACGTGGAAGAGGATAAAAGAGCCTTTACTTCCAATGTTCGAACGTCTCTACTTCTTGTATGCAATGAGTTTTGAAGCTGCATATTGCCGCTCAAAATACTAAACAGCGTCTCTCGGCAAGAGAGCATCAATTTGACGTCTTCGAATCTTATAAAATCATCAGCGAATGCTTGACTACGATACCATGCGTACCTACTGTCCACTTTGCATCCAGCTCTCCCGGGATTGCGCCTGTTTCCATGCGTCGTGAAGCTGACCGGGATCAGAAGAGGTCACTATCTCGTCTATTTCTGTCAAAACAGCCAATGTCCGAAGGGCTGATTTCAAAGGTTGGGAGCAAATTTTCGGTCCCACAAAGTCTCTCATGGTAGTTAAGAATTGCCGATCAAGATGCTCACGGGCTCTAATTGCATCAGAGGAATAGTGAAGTCCTTGAAAAGCTTTGAATATAGTACTGGCCTCGGTGTTGTTTGCTTCTGGAGCTCGAATGTCCCATTGTTCAAGCTTTCGCGCCGTGTGGAGAGTACTACTGACGACATCATTTCCAGCTTCCCGAAACTGGTCACTGGAGATAAGTGAGTGCGTGACGGTGTTCATATTTAGCATTATCAGCGATTTTACCATTCCGCGAGAGTCCGCCGTCGAGATGGAACTTGATCGGCGCATCTGGCTGTCCATAAGAGCGCCTCGGAAAAGAAGGCTTTTTACTCCATCAGCCTCGTAGTCTAGCCTATCGAGAACAGATGACAGGCTCGATTCTCGCTCGACTCCGTAGAATGAGTCCGGCTCATCCAGGTTCTTATAGATCGCGAACTGAAGCTCGGTTGGCAACTTTGGAGTCGGCATAGAGGAGCGTCTTGAACGACGCACGGGAAGAGCCGAGTATGTCTCAGCAAATAAAAGGGCGCTAGTGTACAACCCACAGGTCATAGCAGCCTCGGTTGCCTCCAAATAGTCGATTTCAAGCCATCGATCTCGGTCTGCTCGAGTAACTTCCTTGGGAGCCGGCTGGGTACGAAGATAGAGGATGACGCCAATAAGGATTCGTACGTATGATACAGACGCCAGGTCACACTCTTCAAACCACGAATGGATCGCTTCCGACATTATGTTACGAACAGTACGTTGTCCATCAAATTCTTTATGAAGCACAAGATGAACGACATATGGGAACACTCTTTCTGCAAGCCCATCGATGCCAAGTAGTATTTGAGGTATCGATCCAAGGACCGGATCTTGATGCCCAATACGACATAAAGTAACAGCGAGATTTCTGATCCACGAAGATACATCCGAGCGGTATTTTGGGAATGCTCTGATTTTCACATCTTCGTGAGATACCCGCGGAGAGTCTCGCGCTTCATCTGGCATTTTTAGAGAAAGTGAAAGAACAATATAACCTGGAAGCGTTTGTTCCAATTCAACCAGTTCGTCGTCCTTTGTGAACTGTGCTATCATGAGGCGAATCGATTCTTCGGCGAGTCCCACTTCTTTTCGATTATCACTGAGAAGCAGTTCTGACAGACATTGCACAATGGCTGCTCTTGAATTGCGCGCTCGAGAGCTGACAAGTGTGTAGGTATCACGGGACTTCCGGGATATATTTTGAAGACTGTGATGGAGTTCTCCGTGGGCACCAAAGGTGCGCCCCAAAACCCTGGCAGCCCACAGCAAATAGCCATCGCCAATACCACTACGTTGACACGATTGCCACACTTGGGGGGCGTAAAGAGCCGCTTGCACGTCTAAGCCGAGGATATCGTCATGGACTGAGATAGAGGGTTGGAAATGGTGACATAAGAGGTTGAAAGCAACCTCACGGGATGGCGCGCTGAGAAGCTTCCTCCCGCTTCTATCATCATCTAGTAAATCAAGTAAGAGCTTGCTTTCTGCAGTTCCTTTAGTGGCGTTCCCTTCAGCCCGTATTTGCGACGCTGCGTCTATGATAGACTTGAATGCCTTAATGTGTGAACTGCGGATCGCTTTGCCAGAAACGGAACATGCGTAATCCTCCAGATACGCTCTGAACCAGGAATGAAATATCTGCGCCTTATTCATGGTTGCCGTATGTTGACTTTCCTGGGTTGTGCTCTCTTGAGGAGAGCCAAGAAATACTCGAAGTGATATAAAAATAGAAAGACCAATGCCCGTCACAAAGGACAAGTTTGAGTAGAGAAAGGATTTGCCATGCTCGAAAAGGTATTGCATGATTCCCAAGGTATCGTCCGCACATTGGACGTCGGTCAGATATGGCCGTAATGATTGAAGAGTCATTTGCAACGGATAACCATCAAAAGCGATCTCGCCCGCAAGAGCTACTAAGACCCTGATTTTTCGTATGATGGAGCAAGCGTGAAGAGAGCCTAGTGCAGGATGAATGCGGCCGAGAAGTGTACGCATTACCAACACAAAATATTCTGGTGTCCAAAACGTTGCCGGATCGCATGATACCCGGCGGCACAGTCTTTCGATTTGGTCGGGAAGATATTTAGCTGTGAAGCAGGGTTCTATGCCCATAGGAAGAACACTTGTAGAATGGCTAATGCCATTCATTTCCTTTAGCGCCTCGGTGGCTTTCGAGAATGCTGGTTTTCTGGACAGGGCCTTATCGAGGCGTTCTTCATTGGTAATCATCTGGAGGAAAGCTCCCATGATGTGAGGGAAATACGGATAAATTCGTTGGGCATATTGATCGCCCAGGAGCTTTCTGAGCCTTAAATCATTACTTGGGATTTCTTGGTTTCGTCCATTTCCTTTGCAAGTGTCCCAGGCGATGCTGTAGGCGGCTGACTGTAGAAAATTCTTGTTCAGAGCTTCATGTAGCGGCACTTCTAGCAACCCCGCGAGAAATTCCAGCTCGTCTTCCTTTCCAGTCATCATGGCCTGGCCAATTGCCTCCGCCTCCACATCTCGAAGTAAATCCAGAAGTGTAGGATAGCCAAATATTGAGAAGGGAATGCCCGAAAACCTCTTGTTCTCACCTAACAAACTGAATATCATTTGAGGAGCGAATATTCTAAAAAGTGCTTGGGATCCTTCGAGGTTAAGCGCTTTCGATATGCTGGAGACGCACCGGGTCGCATGCCCAATGGCGTGTTCGACCAAGCCAGCAGTTTCGAATAAATAATTGACGCACCGTCGTAAAAGGGTATGCCATGCGGATCCGAGACGGGAAAACACTAGCAAACGTATTGCAATACCTTCCACCCAGTCGGGATTGTTTGGGAGACTCGAATGGACGCCATCAAATATCGTATCATGCTTTGATAAGATGAAGTCGTCGAACATAGCTGGCAGGCGTTCCGCAATGTGGTATTTGACCACGATGTCACCATCGGAAAGTAGACGGAAAAGACTCTCTCGAACAGACGGGAGTTTAAGACTTTGTCCAAAGTCGGGGCGCAGCTTCAGGAGGCAGTATAACAAATCGGCGAGGCGTATCTGCAAATTGGTCGACTTTCTCCAAAGCCTGTCTTCGCTCTCCCACTTTCTAATATACCATTCGTAGAAATCTTCTACGTCCTTCTGAAGCTGCCGAGTCTCTGGATCGGTTACTGTTGAATCTGTCCACATTGGAGCAGTGCCAATGATGACTTCCAAGAGAAGACCATTTGCAACCTCAGACAATTGGACGTTTGGTGGTGCCAGAAGTTCCTCTCCCATATGGTTGCATAGAGATTGACAGGACGCTTTGGTGAGCTGAATCGGACCAGAAAGCAAGGCTTTGACAAATTGCCGGCAATAGAGCAAATCTGATACCGATATCGATTCCAGATACGCAACGAACGCCGGAGGAATTTTGACAGACTCTTCATCATGATTGTATGATTCCGCGATACACGAAATGAGTTTTATATACGCAGCACAAGATGAACGAAAGGATGCCGTATCCGACTGTGCAATGAGGTCGTGCCTGGGGACATCGATGTCTTGTTTGAAAGCTCCGGGTGACAATTGATTTTGAGAGTTAAAAGCGGGGTCAATATCCATCAAGTCGTCATCTTCAGCATAGAATGACTCCTTCGATATCCTCCTGTCTTCCAGCGTCCTAGAGAATTTTGCGGCCATTCGTAAGACGCCTAGTTCTTTGAAAGAACGCTGATCCAGAGACTTCAAGTAACGCACGCCCGGTAAATTCTGAGCAAAAACCTCGAGTACTGCATCCACCTTATACTGCTCAATTTCACGTCGAGATAGGAAGCCACAGAAAGTGGTGGTGATGGCTTCTAGTATTGTTTCCAATTTGTCCGCGCGCCGGGAATTCGTCATAGCGCCAACATAGCTTAGTGCGGAAGCAACAAAGCAGCAGTTTGATATGACCCGAATCATGTCAGGAGTGATGCTTTGCGGATTTTCAGTCGACCATTCTTTCCATCGTTGCCTAACTTTGTCTAACTCGGAGACGCAGAAGTCGAGGACTCTGGCTTCAAAGACCATGGGCCTTTGTCCGGAATGAGACGAGCTGGGATCTGGAATGATTCGTTCTTCTTCCATGTCAGCTTGGAAGCTCATTGCATCGTCAGAAAGCAGAATGTAGTGAGTGAGTTTTCTGTGATAGCGTGTATGCTGCCAAGCTCTGCCCACAGATCCCAACACGAGGAAGACGGAATCCTTGAATAATGGTTTCGGCCGATCCAAGCAGGCGTAGATGAGACTGAGAACGTCTTGGGCATTGCAGTGTTGAGAGCTTTGGGAAGAATATGATCTATCCGGGAAAAGGCCTACGTAACCATTCAGTACAGATAGATTTCATCTCAAGGGTGTGGAGAGTCATTACTCGGAGTCCACTTGTTGAAAAACCAGTTCAGGATCCGCTCAGCCGTTTGGTTGAAGAAGGTAGGATTCTCTGCAGTCCTCTCGCGAATGATAATAGCCCATAATGACGAGCTTGATTCTGTGAGTAATGCCGGGCCATTGAGCTCAATAGATAGCAGTATGCCTTCAACAGTCTCAGAAATTGATGCATAAGGAACGAGTTTCAGTCTGAGGATTACATCCATCAAGTGGCAAGCGACTCTAGACAAAGACGCAGACGTGAGAACACGAGAGGCGCTTTGCCAAACAGATGTCCAGCGGGCTACAAGAGCAGGAGCCTTGGATGTCACTTGGAAGGCAGCCCTATAATCAATATAAGCGAATCACTGGCGTTTGTACGAAACGGTCAATACGTACGCTGTCAGACTCATCATTGCCCATGCTGAAACTCTTGTGTCTTCGTCAGAAATCCAAGGAGTGAGCCTCTCAAGGGTGCTTTGGATGTCTTCTTCGTCCAGCGGACCTTCTTGTACCATAAAAGCAATAACCTGGAGGACTGCAAACTTTGTTTTAGACCCTTTATGAGAACTTTCGCGTAGGTACTCGTGGAGGTACGAAGATACGCGACGCCTTTTATTAACAGCTGCATCTACGTTTTCGCGATTGTGCGAGGTTACTCGTGTTCGAGCGTCCAACATAAAGGAGATATGAGATATGATGGATACGGTCATCCAATGGACCTCAAAGCGGCTGTTTTCTAAGGAAAAGGCAGGAGTGCTGAGAGGATGAGACTCATCCACAGACTTGCCAGAAAATCTAAAGCAAAGATGGTCATCTTCCAGAAATTGAAGGGGCTTTGTATCGCTTCGGCCGACGTAATCTGCATGCACAGTTTCCACAAAGGCCTCGACATGATGCCTGAAATCGTCTTCCTTGCCATTCTTGAGTAGGTTGGAAAGATGCGCCTCAGTGTGTATCAGCATTATCATGATCTCATCTCTGAGGATCTCAATCCTCCATAAGTTTTTGATCAGCGGCAACAGGTCCTGCACCGCCTCTTGTGTAAATTGGGTCGAGTCGAGAGCAGTCCTCATCAGCACATAGTTGATCGTGGTAAGAGCAACTTTATATGTGTACTCCTTATTGCTGTACCGCAGGACTGCTATCGAGGTGGAAAGGATAGAATCATACTTATCCAGTATAGGTGCATTGGATGGACAGGCCAGAAGTTGCAGGCAGATTACAATATCTTCGACAAAATGCCTCAAAGTTTCTTTTTCGGTCGATTTCTTCTCCTTGTTGGATGGTTCCTTCGTCCCCGATCTTGAAGTTCTGTCAGTGGATTCATTGGCTGTTCGGCCAGAATAAGTGCCGTTGCTTTGCAAACTGCTTCCACCTCCTGGGTCAAGTTTCTCAAGCAGAAGAGGAATTGTTTCGACACAAAATTCTACCGCATTATTCCAGTCTTCTTTCTTCAGACGCTCAACAAGAGGCTCATATTGCAGAAGATCCCTCACAGCTCTTCTGCCCTCCGTAAGTAGCGGAAGAACGAGGTCGC
Source organism: Lepidopterella palustris CBS 459.81 (assembly GCA_001692735.1). Lineage (NCBI taxonomy): Eukaryota > Fungi > Ascomycota > Dothideomycetes > Mytilinidiales > Argynnaceae > Lepidopterella > Lepidopterella palustris. The sequence continues at coordinate 62,803 of KV744959.1, forward strand.
GTCCTTTAGGCCGAAATGATTGGATCATCTGGTTTAATAAGACGCTCACAACTCCATCTTTAAATTTGCGAACGCCGACGTGAACGAGCAATCGATAGGCTTTTGCGCATAACGGCAGGCGAGTTACCGCGTTGGTATACCCCTTTCCACTTCGAAGGTATACAGATCGCTCCTCGCTCGTAGATTGAAATAGATGCTCGCATATTCTTAACCAGTCCTTGGAGGTTAGATCATTCAATTGTTCCGTCCCACGATTGTGTTCCAAGATGTGGTTAATTTGTTTGAGCGCGTCCGTACGTTTTGAGCCTAGGAGGGCTTCACAGAACGTTAGTGACACATGAGAGGGAAATCAATACTGGTCCCACCTAATGCGTTATCCAAAGTTATTGCTATCCCTGCCTTGCCTGCCATGGTTGTTCACTGAGGATGCTCTCCAACTGAGATACGAGGAGGAGGAAGAAATCATTTCTGGCGCTAAAATAGCGAGGTCCTTGAAGACTAGAGGCTGCGCATAACTTTTGGGCTTTCGCTAATAAGATAGAGCATTCAATGGGAGCGGGTTCCAGTGAATAAAACTAACATTCTCAAGTGTTGGGAGCTATGGTCGAGGAAGTTGCGAGGTGAAATCGACGCGACAAATATATTTAGCCGAAGAATCACCGACTCGCGCGTCTTTGAATGAAAGCTTGAAACATCTTCAATTCGACTTTCTTGAGTAACATTCATGTTCCAGCGCATCATGCGCAAACCTGCAAAACTCCACCATCATGGCTGAAGAAGAAAACCTTGGCGGTCTGGAAGGCCTGCACCGCGACCTTGTGGCCCTTGAGGAAAATAGGTTACCGGTCGTTCAGAGGCTCTGGGCCCAACTCGAAGCTTCAATAGATGAATTCAAAGCTTTGCTGGACAAACCACAGAAGAACGACACCAGCCGGCAAGCTCTCTCGTCAGGTACGAGTACTGAGCGCTCCTGTGGCAAACCAGATTACTGATCTGAGTAAATCTACCAGGAAAAATAACAATCGACGGGGATGAGTACGCCATTAACGATGACTTCAAACAACAGACAATACAGCTGGCAGATGCCTTGGACCTCGACGAACTGCAATCAGCTGAACTCCTCTATACCGCTCAGCAGTGTGACTCTCACGATCTAGACCGCCCTCCGTTTATAAGCGCAATAATCCGATTTCACAAACGAAGACGATTTCTCCTGGAATGCTTCCGGCGGTTAATAAAGCTGTCTTTTCAGACTGAAGAAAACGATCAGGACAATGGAAGTACAGCGGAAGGCTATCTTCGGCGCATTTTGGACATCGCTGGAGCCGACAATGCAAATGCTTCTATTTACTGGAATAAATGCCTGGCGAGCATGGTGGATATTGAGAAATGGTTGCAGCAGCTAGCAGAACGTCTGCACAGTGCATACGTGTTAGGGCAGTCCCCTTCACCGGAGTTTGTGGAGACTACCAGCTTGCAACGCGATAGTTTGACTAAGCAACACGAGTCACTTTCCACAATTTGCTCCAGCATGGTAAAACGTGGCTACGCAAACATTACGAACTTCACCTCTCTTCTTTCTACCGCAAAGTCATTGGACAAGCATGATGTCATCACTGTTCACTATGTTCCAATGCTTACGAGTTTGATTGCCTATGTTGGAGCTGAGGAAAGTAATTGTACTATCCAGGATGCGAGGGCTCTTCATAAACATATCATTTCGGGAAAGGACGGGGATCCATGGTCTTTGAGGAACTTTCACGCTGCTGTTGTCGTCTGGTGGCTAGCAGAGTACAGCGGTAGATACATCGACACTTTTCAAGATCCAGCTCTCAAAGACGTAGATTTGGACAAAGAGGCGGACGAGCGGTCCAAATTGTTCATGGAAGCTCTTAATGACGGCGCGCTTCATTTCATGCTCTCGGTCAGTCAGGATATCAGGCCGAATATGTGGTACGATCCCGTGAAAGCTGGATTAGTTTCTCATCTGCTCCATGAAGCGCCCGCCTTACCTCCGGAGTCAATTCAACCCTCAGATCATTTTCAACTACTCGTAATGGAACAGCTGCAATCGTTCATTGATGCCTTCATCACTAATATGCCGGATACTTTACGCAAACTCAAAACGGAAGAGGACGAACAGAGAAAGCTTCTTCATTCCCGATTCCAACGAGGGCCCATGGAGTACGAATTGCATCTCGAAAGATTCCTTATAATCATAGCGTACGCCTTTGATGGGTTTTCTGACGCAGCCCAGGCATTCTGGTCCGATACCGACGGAAATCTCTACGGGTTTCTTCAATGGGCTGCGAAGCGCCAACCCACTCCCCGGGTTGCCGCATTCTGTGAGATGCTCAGGTCATTGTCCAGCGGCCTTGAATGCGCCGATGCTGCTCACAAATTCCTTCTGGAGGAAGGCTCCTCTGCTTCTGGAAAGATCCGTAGGACAAGTTCCTTAAGTTATACACATATCTTTAATGAGCTCTACGAGTTTGCAAGGAATATTCACGAGCCCAAAAAGAACACACAAAGCGCTTTGTACCCGTTACCCCAAAACGCTGCCGACCAAATTGTGGAACCTGAAAGCGCTATGATGCTGGAAAGCTATCTCCGTTTGCTCGCCCATTTGTGTCGGCAGAGTTCCGTTGCACGGGAGTGGATCCTGCATCATGATACATTCAGTGCCATAGGCATCTTCGTCTGGTTGTGCGTAGATAAGGTTGAGAGTCGACTCAGAGCATCTGCTTTCAGTGCTCTCGCTGCTTTGCTCACTGTTAAGAATCCGCAATTGGCTACCTCTGTTTGGGACGCACTTGACAATTGGACAGTCTCAGGATTTGTGGTCGGTGCGAAGCAGGGCAACATACCGAATGCCGTATCTCGACACGATGTCTGGGAAACGCTTGCAGCGGGCTACGACGAGTCAAACGCTTTTATCGAACTTCTTCGCGCACTTGTCGGACCTTATCCGGACAACGCTGGACTCAACGATGCTCTCCCGTTCCCAGAAAATTTGGGATCTTCCTATCGAATGCCAGGAATTGAAAATTTTGTGGACTTCGTTGTGGGTAAAATTTTCGCAACGAAATGCTCAGAACTGCAGGACCCTTTGCAACTGCATGTAATGAGGTGGAATTGCCTAAGCTTCATTGTCTCTTGCTTGTCATCTTTCAATGAAAATCTCGTCATTTTCGCCAACAGGTCTAGCATCGCTGTCGATTCAGTGATTGAGTCATCCTCTCTGGCAGCATATGTCCTACTACACCCTTTTGCTCGGGTGATGGAATGGTTGTTCAATGACAAGGTCCTTAATGCTCTGTTTGCCGCTGCTCACCAAGATTTTGGTACTGTTGACAATGCAGCGTCAGAATCCCCCTTAGTTACTTCATTAATGCTGAGCATCGAGGTCATGGATTTGGTCATGAGTTTGCAGTCTACTTATCTCGATATAGTCCGGCCCTTGGTCAAGTCGCAGTCATCACCGCAACGCGCCACTGTGTCGAACTCTGTACTCGCCTCATTCGAGGACGCTGTGCTCAACAACTTACAGATCGTTGTCGATCTCGGCCTGTATTGCGGTACTGGCCACCAAGACTTAACCATCGTCTCTCTCAAACTTTTGGAAAAGCTTTCTTCTTCCAGAAAGCTTATAGTGTCTCCTACAGCAGGATTCGGTCAGCGCTCCAGCCGCAGCAAGATTATTGGCATCTTGGAGAAGGACAACGAGTCGGAGCGAATAGCCAAATCTCTCATTGGAGATATGGAATTGGATATGAGAGAATTGGAAGCGGGTCCAGAAGCTCCCGGATTCGTAATCAAGAGTCATATTCTCGGCTTCCTCAACAGCTGCCTGTCAGCAGTGTCAAATAAGCCTACGATTGCCCATCTTCTACTCGGGTTCACTTGTCAGAGCAGCACCGTCGATGTTGCGGATACTGGCCTGTGGGCGAGTAGCGAGTCTCTATTCCACGCCATCCTTAAACTTGCAGTCTTTTACCCTGACGTCGACGGTGAGACTTTTGTGTCTTGGAGATCCACTATAAGGAATGGTTGTACAGACATTCTCCAGAAGCTCTGGAGGTCCCCCCTCACAAGTGATATTGTCATGTCAGAGCTACGCATCAATGGTTTTCTGTTTGTGCAAGCTACAAAACAGATTCCAGTCCACATGGAGACATTATGGGACAACAAGGTCGTCATAGACCCGGAGCTGTTACTGACAGATAGCGCAGTTGCATTCAGAAATTTCCTACACCAGCGATCAGCCTTCTACGACTACGCAGCCAGAGAACTCCGGCAGACTGTCCAGGCGGGAATGCCTACTTTAAAAGCTCGTATTCAGTCGACATTGTTGGGTATGACGATTTGGCCAGGGGGAGAACAGGAACAAAATCTCACAATTTTCGATCTCTTCGACTTCATTGAGCTTGAAACCGATAACCGTTTCCCGATCGAGGATCCCAAAGTTCTTGTTGGTGTTGACGTTGGAATTTGCAAGAAAGAGGTACGAGGCATAGAGCTATACGATACGTCGTTGGTTGAACAGCTCATAGTCCTACGGTGCAGTGAATTGAGGAAAACTGGCATTCTTACCGAGAAATATGATCCGCAAATTCTCCGTGATGCCCAAGGCATGCTATTGGCCTGCCTTGGGCAAAATCAGTACCAAGAAGTTATGCGCGTACAGGAGGATGTCCTAAGGACCTGGGTTCAGCTTGCAACAGTTACTCTTGAAAGCTGTGACTTTGAGCCTGGAGCTCTGACGGCATTCATTCTTCAAGCCTTACAAGTCATTCTTCCCAAACTTGAGAAATCGTATTTGGAAGATATCACGACCGCAGTGGAGCTTGCTGGCCTCTCTGGGGCACTTCTGCAGAAGATTGATTTCGATTCCACGTCATTCGAGAAGACCAAAACAGGCGACTTTGCGAACGACAGGCTCTCGCAACTCTTTCGAGCAGCCCTTGTTGGCATCTTTTGCCCGGTGGCAACCACACAACTACGGGAAACGTGCTACCAAACGTGCTATCGCTATCTCCGAGGGATCTCCAAGGATATAACGAAGGGATCTCCACTTGGACACCATACACTTCGAACAGTGAGGAATGCTGGTGATCGCCTGATCGAAGTTCTCTGTGATGATGCTTATGCCGGCCAAGGAACCTGCAAGGTGTCCGCTCTTTTGCTTCTGGATGCACTCGTCGCTTTGGCCATTCGAGCAGACTCTAAATACATGATGGAAGCGTTTATTCGGCTCAACTTTGTGGGCGTATTAGTAGACAATATAAAACACATACCTCAGGATTTGAGAACAGCCTCTGTGTCTGGCAAGTACTCCATCACTCTACGGCATAACTTAATCTAACACATTTGCAGAAATACCCCTTCTCCTATCGTACTATGATGCCAGCCTCGCCCTTCTACTCCGAATCTGCCAAACACGTCTTGGCGCAGCCCATGTTTTGAATGCTGGCCTCTTCCAATCCATCCGCGAATCTCAGATCTTCTCCGCCGATCCGGATATTGGGCTCGGTAAGCCAACCTTTCACTAGATCCCAAATCAAATAATACCACTGACATTAGCAAAACAGAGTTTGAAAACCCGAACGCTCTCAAAAAGTACTTCAACCTTATGCTCTCCGTCCTCCGCGTAATCAATTCAGCCGTTCTTGCGTGTGGCCCTCAAAATGATCAAACGGTTTTCCAAGCTCGACAGTTTCTGAAAGAAAATAGGCAGAGCATGGTTTCAATCTTCAAAAGGAACGTCAAGATTGGTGGTCTACAGGATATTGGAGCAGATCTTAGCGATTTGGTGGATTGTTTTACGCTCTTGGTCACCGCGACAGGGTTCTTGGAGGTAGGCAAATCTTCCTTAGTGACGCTGATGATACGAAGCTGATACACTACAGTATGAAACACAGGTGAATACGCAGAAAGCGACGCCTAATACATTTTCTTAATGGGTTTTTGGGTTCGTAGTATGGATGTATAGATAGAGCATGGTGAGGCTTTCTGCTCAGAATTGAAATTATTTTAGGAAATTATTTCCACTTAAATATTTTCCCGGATACCTCTTCAGAAAATGCCGCGCTTTCCTCTTTTATGTTGCATTGAGACTCCATTGCCGTATTTCTAGAGCTTTAGGAGCCTTACAAAGTGGGCTGCACAACTAGTATGATCTTTAGCATACAGAGCCGAGTGTATTCGGAACCTGAACTAAATTGTTCCCAGCAGCCAATCTCACCACAAGAAGTTCGCCATTTGTCTCGAAGGATAACATGAAACACACGGTCCCAAATCTGAGTTCGAAAGACTTGGCACGTCCGGGTATCGTATGAGCGCGTTTCGAGGACATGGAGAGAAACATCTTTGTTCTACGCCATGAATGGCTTCCTGTGACATGAGGAGAAACTGGCTTTGACAGTCGGGACTTTGAGGTTCTTCGGGCGGTTCGTGAAAAATTATCTGGGTACGTTTTAAGCTCAGAATCACTTTGCTGTGCACGTACTTACTCGCGCTTACCATGCCCTCATAGTGAGAAGGATCTCGGAGGAAAACGGCTGGCTAGTATTTTAATAGCGCCACTTGTCAGTTGCTCTTGTCCAGGAAAACATATTGAGCACTTTCCAGATCAACCCGCCTTCCTGACGACTGCTTACCCTCTCTGATATCCCGATATATGACCTACAGTTTGGCACTAGGCAGGGCGCAGATCAGTAACAACTTTCCAAGGATCATCCAGAATTTCGAATAACGACAGCATGTCCAACATTGATCACATGATGTTTAATACCGACGGACTTGCTGGCCAGCATAGCGTCAGGAAATCCATATCAGATTCTTTTGATCTCATCAGACCTCACTCGAGCAGCGGCGAGAACTTAGACAGTGGCATGGCTCCACGGCGTGCCGGTGTGCAAGAAAGCGACGTACCAGAACCCGAAGGAGAGGATGTGATAAACAACGACGACTTGCCGGAAGCCACCGCAGAGTACAAAATTTATCTGGATTGGTATGACAACACATCCTCGACATCGGAGCACTGCTTATGAGCCCACCCGCTCTGGATGACAGAGTGAGAAGCATGTAATCTGTTGAGAATTTCTCACGGGCGACGTTTTTATAGGCTGCGTGCCTGAAGTTTTTTGCTCTCCATGAGGAAGGGGAATGGAGGACGAGGGAGATGGAAGGGAGGTGGAGGGTTCGATTCGATTCGCCCTTCCGCCCTTTTACAACTGTTCTTTTGTTACTCCCCTTCGTTCAATATCCCCGTGTTTTATTGCCGGACAGCACTGGTACGTCACCCTCGTAACAGGGGTGACCCTCTTTCGACCGTCTTTCTAATGATGCAACGAATATTTCCTTGCACTCTCCCCTCTCTAGGTTTTTCCAAAAAAAATAAAATAAAATAAAATAAATAAATAGAAAGCTTGCGTCCCATCAAATATGGAGGAATTGGAAAATATCGCCGTTGGGGGAGCAATTGGAGGCCTAGCCACCGCTTTAGCACTTGCATCGGACGGACACCACGTAACTGTCCTAGGCGCTGTGAAAGGGTTTGCAGAGGTAAGGCCGAGACACTCAGTCACTTGATACCGCATACGTTCTGGGCACGTACGACGATATTCCTGAGCACTCAGGGGTTTATGGGAGACAGAGGGCACCACGAGCGGAATATGTTGCGAAGGACATACGCGTGATGCAGGAGTGGCTGCACTTGTATGATGGCCCTGTTCGCCGCGATCGTGATGAAATGATGCGCCACGATAATGAGAGGAGTCCTATATTTTGTGTGTATACGGCAAGAAGGGAATGGCTACTTGGCTGTGATGCTGGAAAGATCCATGAGGGGAGGGGGGGG
>KV744960.1:9862-53175 GCA_001692735.1 Lepidopterella palustris CBS 459.81
CCTAGAACTACGACCAAGATAGGACACTGTGCTAAGCTCCTGTTATTTCGGCGCTTGCTGGATAGCTTCGATATGCCGTGTAAGTAGAAATACTAGGCGGGAGCATTTAGAGTCTGAATTTGTCGGAGGAAGCTGGAAGTCGGGGGCTTTGGGTAAGAGCCAGCAAGCGGCTGTGCACAGTAAATCTTAGATACAGTGTATTGTCTGCCATCTTCAGACTCGGGACGGCCTACGTTCATCTTCAGTCAAGCTACAGTGTGAGTCTAGAAAGCTGTTACGAGTCTTTGCCATTTAAACCAATGATCAAGGCAGAGTTTCTTTCGATTGCCGAATTTGAAAGCAGAAGAGTTGACTGTAAACTAGGAGACTCGAAGACTGCGAGGCGTGATTTCATATCCTGGATCCCACAGCCCTGAAAAATTTTGACGGATCGGAAATATATGCAGCCGTTCTATTATGCGGATACTATGTCCAACTGCAATAGTAAATGGGGAAGCTGTGAGGTGCCAGAGAGCTCAGGGCATGACGAGCGGTAGTGGTTAAGATACCACAATGTAAAGCCAATTCGACCCAATGTCCTTCATTGATTGAATATTCATCTCTGCATGCAAATAATCAGCCATATGAGCCCTGATAGGAGCATACCAAGCCCAGATCCAGGCCCGATGCCCAAAAATATCACACCCTGCTACACATACACCACAACCCCTAACCCTAGCAACTCAACTGTACAAGCGCTGCGCTCGACCACGGCACGTTCACACTAAAAATCCCATCCTTGCCAACCCAGACAATCTCATCCTTGGTCACATTCCCCATTATATGCGCCTTCCCCTGCGCCACCTCATAGTTATAGCTACGGCCATTGAACGTAATTCCCGTAATCGCATCGCTTCCATTCGCCAGGAGCCGCTGCACAATCCCATTACCAGCGCACGAAGTCGGAACGGTGAAGTTGTACGCGACGTGCGGCCGCGTGTTGGTCGATTCGGCAGTGTAGTTGTACTCCATCATGTTGATGACCATAACACGTGCGAGGGTGTTGTTGGCATAGATGGCATATACGGCCTCGGTTTCTTTTGACATGGGTATATGTTGTACTTCAACCCCGCCGGCTGTCAGGTCACCGAGCGAGGCAGCTACTGCGACATTGCCGTAGAAGGGTGCTTTGGTACCCATGCTTGTTTTATCGGTTTCGATGGGCTGCCAAGATTGATAGCGGTAATTGGTTCCCTGGTGCATATGTACACGCTTGATGCCGGTCGCTGCACAGTAGAGGCTCAAATCCACGCCCCAGAGTGCAGCACCGAAGACATTGGAGAGGCCAGGAGTGCCTTCATTGGAAAGGGAGTTTGTTTCACCGAGAATAAAGGGAATGGTCATACCGGCTGTAGCGAGGGCGTTCGCTTCGGCATTTTGCTTCGATACACTTGTAACGGTTGAGGTGTGGTTCATGAGGGTCCCTTGCAGTGTGATACCCGGTTGGGTAGCACTGCCAATGTAGCTATCACGCTGTCAGCCAAATTCAACTGCATTCGACTACCCGATCAGGAAAGAACCAACTTGTGAGAAGAGAACAGCACAATATCGCTAGCCGTGTCGAGTCCGTCCTTCCAAGTCGTAATGGGATTGAGACTGTTACTGGTCCCAGCGAAAGAAGGGGCAATCCATTGGAACATGCTGGCGGAGACCATATCAGGACAAGCATTCGCCATTGTGTCCTTAATCGCAGCTGTACCATTTTTCCACTCGGTAACAAAGTCGCTCTCATCCCAGGAGGGTGGTCGGGTATGTCCCTGAGCGGAAGTTTTGTAGAGATCTGGCTCGTTTCCCAGTTCCCAATACAGTAACTTCCCATCACTCAGTGCCTTGCATGCTAGCGGTACGGTTGTTAGAAGGCTTTCACGGGCAGCTGTGGTATTTTTAGCGAGATTAAAACCATGAATAAACTTCGTATCCGGCCAAGTGGAGTAGGATTCGAAGAATGATGGACCGATGGATAGGATCACTGGGTAATCTGTCGATATCGACGGAATATAGATGCCGTTCGTGGCTACATCGAGGGACGCATCGTACAGTGCATAGTCCCTAATATGGAAGTTATCAGATTGCTTCCTGACGCTAATTGGAGAGTGGGTAGGATCGGGTTGCTTACTGGGTATTACCTCCTACCCGAATGTATGGTTTCGTCCCCATATATTCCCTAACACTTTCGAGAAGATTGTTCGAGAAGTCATTTGGCTGCGACGAGTTACCTGCAAAGTCCGGGAAAAAGGCGAATTCGATCGAGTACGAGACAAAGGACTCCGGTATAGCACCACCCGAGTTCGAAGGCGTAGCGCTCACGGATATCGCATTGAGATCAGTCGGACGAGGAACTGGTGAGGCCAAGGAAGTCCCGTCAGCAAAAGTGGGCTTCTGTGCACTAACTACAGTAGAGAGAGCGGCTGTGATGAAGAGAAGAGGTTGAAACAACGACATGGTTGTGGGGGATCTGCGGCCTTGGCAGCGGGAGGACTCATCGAGGGGCATGAATGGAAGAACGACGTCTGGTTTATACTATTTCGAAACATGAATTGATCACCGGCCACCAGGTCTTGTCGGTGTGATTCATCAATTCTATCCCTGCAGCTGTCAAGGAATTACTCCATCAATGCCTGTGTCTGGCTGCGGGAGTACATGCAGCTCAAATTTGGCCAATGCTGATATGTTTATTGTCTTGAAGCTTCCTAGCCACGCAGGTATTACTCCTAGACCAGATATCGTACCTTGTATCATGTCCCACACGTGCTGTGGAGTACTCCAGGACTCGACGGCATTCCCTGCCACGCATAATGGCAGATGTCCGCCGGCCCCGCCTCCAGCCGTACTTCGAATCGGGAGCAAGGCAAATGTGTAACGAAGCTTTCGTAAAGGACTGAGACAAAGGGCGCTGATTGATAACTTTGACATGGCCTAGACAGTAGCCTGTACCACTTGCTTTGGCATGTTGTACGTAGCACTCATTTTCGTCGCATCTTTGTTTGCTGCCGACTTCACCATTTCTAGAACACTAGAGAAAAAGGGTTTCGGAGAATTGCCAGCCACGCGTTAGGAGTCAAAACCCGCCGGAAGCACGCACCCGCTGCTGACACTCCTTTCATCTCAGACACTGTTGCCTTCATACATGTGATTGAAGCAAATCCCCACCTCGTTGGCTGGCTAGATATCTCTCAAGATTGGTGCGGCTTTCTTAATCCCATGGAGAGAGAACTGGGGTGTAAAACTCTTGCTCAGAAACTCATGCCCGACCCAATTTAGTGCTGGGGGCCCCTATTATGCTCGTACTGCTTCAACTGTTGAACTTACTCTTGAGCACTGACAATGTGAACTACACACATCGTTCTCAGCCTCTGCAATAAATGCGTCCATTTCATAAATAAGTAATGCATTGCGTCGGCGAGACGTTTCTTCTAGGAAATTTGATGTGTGTCAAGTCAGATAGAGTACAAGGAGAGTAAGATCCCCCCCGCCATTCGTTCGCCATGATCATACCCTCCATCAATCATTTTATGCTCTCTCTCGAAGTCATGCAATTCATAGAGCCAAACCAGCAGCCAGGGATTACAAAACAAAACAAGTGAACAACACAGGAATGGTATAGAACATGTCAAAAGTAAGCTGCTGCTGGAGGCCCCGGTCGCGCACTCGGGGCGGTCTGCAACTTTTGCTTGAGCATATTCCGTTTGGAAAAATGGTGAGCTCAGTATGCTCAAGTCAGTTTTGCAAGCCTTCCAAGTACGGAGATGAGACCTAAGCAAAAGTCATTAGCATAGTGCTAAGAAAAAGCAGTAGGCGAGGCTTAGATTGCCGGAAGCGGTGAGGGATAGAAATATATTTACCAGTCGTGCCCTGCGTGAGGGTGGCCATGGCCACAGTGTTTCTGTTACCGACACTGACAGTCGAAACATATGGGACCGTTCCATTAGTATCCAAGTCTTTGGCCCAACGGAAAATGACTTCATCGTCACGGTCGTTGCCAGCCACCATTAGGAAGTCGGGAGTACAGTCTTTTCGCAAGTCATTGAAGATTTGAGTGGCGGCAGTGCCTTTGTCCCAATCAATTGGCTCAATGATGACCGTATCTTTTGTCGGAATAGCACGCACGCGTTGGTTTTCGCACGCGTCGTTGATATGATTCGCGCAATCGCCAGCCTGTCGGTTTGCCGATTCGTATTCGTCGGCTTTCTCATAATGGAATATGAGCGAGCAATGTCGTTCCTCAACCCAGCTTCCTTCCACTCGCTCTTGGTAGTACTGCAGGATGCCCTTGACTGATTCCTTCCAAGTCTTCGTCTTCTCTTCGTCGGCAAATTCAGTCCACTCATCAGTACCACCAAACTCCCGAACGAAGCATCCGTTTTCAGCAATGAGGCCAACTCCAGGTACGCGGCCGAAGATGAGCTCCAGTTCTTCCAGGGTCCGGCCACTCATCACATAGACGATATTCTTTTCGTCTGCAAGCATGTCGTTGAGAGCGTTGATGACTCGCTGAGGGCTTGCTAGGACAATATTCGTTACAGATCCGTAGGATGCCAAAGTTCCTTCATAGTCGAGGATAAAGAGGCGCTTCTTTGATTTCTTGTACTTTTCGCTAAGTTGCGCGACGGAAAGCCGGGGGATTGACATGGTGTCCCGTTGATAGTGCTCATCGTGCACCTTGGCTAGTTGTTGAGTAAGTTTAGTGCACCAATACTCTCCCGTGTGATGCATGACAACATCACGAAGCTTGGCATATCTCCGGTCTTTCTCAACATCGGTCATTTCAAGCGCGATCTTGATCGCCTCGGCACACTTCTGATAATCCCAAGGATTGACAGAAAGCTCATTGCCATCAAAAACCGAAGCGCTGCCAGCAAACTCGCTCAATATGACTGGGGCATGCTTCTTATCGCTGGCTTTCCCATCCTGGCAAAAGACAAACTCATGGCACGTCAGGTTCATGCCCTCACGAAGGCTCGTGATCATGAGCACGTCGGCAACGGAGAGCAAAGCAAGATATTGCGAGAATGCAATGTCCTGCCTCAAGAAGACCAAAGGTTGGTGGGCCAGAGTCGAGTGGACAGCATCGATGCGAGTGACTATCTCTGATACTGTTGCTGCAAGCTCGGAGTTCTCGGTGGTTGAAGTTGCAACTTGGATCATCACCACCTGCATGGGTCAGTCATCCGGAAGGAAGCGATGAAGCAATCCAAAATTACCTTGTCTTTCCACTCGGGATACTTGTTGAGAAACAGTTCGAATGATAGGAGCTTATGCCTCACTCCTCGAACTTGGTCAAGCTTGTCTCGGGCAACAATGAGGCGCTTGCCATGATATCTTTCTTGCATGACATTAATCCAAGACAGCACTTCTGGATCTTCTCGTGCAACACTCAAGGCTTTCGGATCGATGCCAATGGACAGAGACATGACGTTAACAAAGTGGTGGTCCAGCTGAACGCCGTCTTCAGTGGCTTCGACTGTTAACAGACGGCTGCAGGTTTGCAGGAAGTGATGGGCGTATTCTCGAGTCTGGAACGCGACAAGATTCGCACCCAGCATACCCTCAAGAAGGTCCTTGCGGACCGCTAAGCACCGGAAGACTTCTGAGGACGGAAATGCGGTGTGGAGAAAGAACCCGATCTGAGCATCGGGGAGCTTCTTTCTAATCATGCCCGGCACCAGTAAGAGATGATAGTCATGAATCCAAATAATGTCCCCGCGCTTGTAGCTTTTGATCACTTTGTCCGCAAAGGCTTGATTAAGGTTGACATAATACACCCAGGAGTGATCTTCGTAAGCCTTGCTCTTTGGGTGGTCGGGAATCTGATAGTGGAACACAGGCCAAAGGATCGTCTTGCAGTAATGTGCATAATGGCCGTCCAAGTCGCTGTCACTGACAAAGACCGTCAAGGCGTCGTATTCCGATTCCAATTTCTCGTGGATCTCGTCCTTCTTCATATCACTCAATGAGTCGGTGGGAAATCCAATTAGTCCAACCCAGAAGATATCACCCATAGACCCAGCATCAATTGCAGCTCTGACTGCATTAGCCAGACCCCCATTGCCCTGTACAGCGGGTTCAACCGTCCAATCCGAACCCCATGTCCTGTCGTCCTTGCTCTGGTCCCTTGATTGCGCCCCCTTCGGCGATCTCCGTGTTCTTCGTTCCTTTGAAGCCTTTACATATTCCAAGATGGTGTCCGGTGGCGCCGGGTCGGCTCTGGAGCGGGGTTGGTTGAAGAAGAGGCCCTGACCCCATTCTGGAATGTGGGAATCGCTTCGAACCAATGATCGAGGGTCGTGTGGTTTAGGAAAATGGGTTGCCGCGCTGGGCTGGAGCTGAGAGAAGAAATCTGCATGATCTGTGGTTGCGGAAGGCGTCCCTGGAGGGGTAGGCACGGTAAAGAGACTGGCCTTCTTCTCTTGCAGGTCGACAGTGGAGTCCCTACGGCTAGTACCAGTGGGAAGGCGGGGAGGAAGGCTTGGTCGACGAGCAGGAGTGGGAAGATCGTGGAAATCGACCGTGTATGGAAGAAACCTGTAGAGAAGCTTTCTGTGAGCTCATACTCATTTACACGAGGCAATTGGCGATACTATGCGACCCAGCGTGGTGGGGGTTTGGGCAAGCTACTTACAGCGAGACAACGAAGGTCGTCATTGTGTCAAGTGCTAGAAGAAGTCCAGAAGAATGTTGCGAGAGTAGGTGGGTATTAGGGAAGAGGGATATGTGAGCTTTAAAAGAGAGATACTGCAGTGGTGGTAGAAATTTAATGAGGCCTCAACTCGACAATCCATGGACCGGAAGCGCTCAAGAACGACGCCCGCCAACCTACATCATATCACCTTACGATAAATGCAGTAGCTTCCGCCACTATTCCGCTAGCAGCTGTGCTTTCGGCTTAGCAAGAGCACCAGCCCCAGATTAAACGTTGACGCAGCCACCGAGGCCCAAAAATTCCCTAATTTTTGCCATTTCCAAGCTTTAAGATGGCTACGATTCGATGCCGTTTCGGAATGCAGCAGTCCTGCCAACCTTGTGAGCCTTCAAATTCTCCTCCAAGGATTGAGCCAACACAATGACGATCCCCACACGTCAAAATCCCTTCACACTGTGTTCGGGTGCCCAATATGATGTGCCGCATCGATGAACACCAACTTCAACGCCTCTGTCCTCGACTGCATCGAAAAGAAATGGAAAAAGAAGCAAGCCTCGCGTCATTCCTCCCTGCCACGTGGGACCGTATCGTTACCCGGCAGGACAGCCAAAATCAAGATGCGAGGGGGCATTGAGGGATCTCGGAATAGCCTAAAGCGACTTCGACAGCCTCCAAAATGCCGCAGCTCATGATCCTAGCCAAACGGATGATCGCAGCGAGGCGCCCGTCTGGCCTGAGATGCCGATGCTGCCCAACAAAGATGTCTGCCGAGGGTGAGGAGCGAGCATACTGGGGACGTTCGAGTACCTAATTGCATTTCAACCTCCGCTATCATTCGGAGCACTATCTTGATGGAGATATTGGAATCGATAAGAAAGAAAGACTTAGTAGACCATTGCGATAATCACTCACAGATCGACACGTCTCCCTTTCTGCCGGGTTCGGTTGCCAGCCATTCAGCTTGGCTTCTGGAAGGACTTCAGAGACAACAAACTCATCACCATCTGGACAATACCAACAGTGACTATTTATCCACCGGTCTCTCCAGAGCATACACCGTAGCATGCATCTCATTTTTGCATCCCTCACATAGAGCTTCAAACTCTGCGGTCATATAGTCGCTATCATGCCCAGGTAAGATTCTTTCGCCATGTGAACTTCGCAACCCATCAGTGCCTCGCACAGGGGCACCTTCAAAAACGGCCTTGCAGCCATAACAGAACTCATGTTGACAATCTGAATAACCAAGGCAGGCCATATGGATATCGGGGGAGAAAGGCCCTCCACCGCAATTACACTGGCGGTCGCGTAAACAAAATTTAGTTCACGTTTCTTAAGTATCATTCATTGCACTTACACAGTATACCACCACCCTAGACGCTTCTTGGTCTTCGGAGTGTCTTGTATCGCACAACTTTACCAAATCGAATGTCCAAGCTTCATGATGCTCCTGCTCCATCTCTCGAATGATCTGGGCAAGTTGAGACATCATGGCCACTTCTGCCGATTGAGCATCTTTAAACGTCATTTTAAACTGATCTGACAGGATTTTCAGATGTGCTTTAGTCTCCCGCACGTCTTTTTGGGTTACGAGAGCCCTGGATAGCTTTCGAATCAGTCGTAGAACCTCATGTCGATTCTCTACGAGGCCTTTCCAGAACTCTTCGTCTTTTATTTCTGTTCCATGTGCTTTCTGCAGTTCTAGGCAGACAGAAGCAACCTCTGCCACGGCTTCCTTTGCAGGGGGTGTGAGGAAATTGGATAATAGCAAGTCTGGCTGACTCGACTCGTTGGCAGAGCCCTGAGTATGAAGGTTCTCGGGGTCGTCCTCCACTGGCCAATCTTCGGAGAGTTGCTCGTTTGGCACGATTTGCTCGGAGGAAAAGTCGCTTGCAGAGCCGCTCACCACAGCGGTGTCATGTCCTGGATTAGCCATCGAATGAATATCGCTCGGCTCATAGTCCATGGCAGCTAGCGAGTCTACAAGGACGAGGCCAGTCTCATTCATTCGATGCAAAGTCTCATTTGAGAAAGCTTTTTCACTTGCATGCAACGAGCTGTCGATAGGCCTTAGCGATTCATTGCTATGCTGAGAACCCCGGAGCTCTTCGCTATAGGTGATAGGTGGTGGAGTGTCTGACTAAGTCAGCGACCCTTTTTGGGATTGCGTAGCTGCAGGTTGTACCCTCGGATGGAGATCGAGAATTTCTTCCCAGATGTTTCTTCCTGAATCGTTCAAGCTTCTCTTTGTCCACTGGCCACTTTCTATACCGGAACCTTGCCTGTTTGCCCTGCCGGAGTCTCCTCAAGTACTTGTGTGCCATGATTTCCATGTAGGGCCGAGGGATTTTCTTAGAGGGAAGCCTTCCTGTTTCTTGCCAATGGCTTATCTTCGTTTTGTATTGTTTCTTGCTATCTCGCACTTATCAGTGGCCGCGCATGTGATGGCTTGGAAGTTTCACAAACGAATCCGTACGTCACTCGTAAGCCATGGTCTCTACGCAAGATTTCGATTACCTCGGCTTCTTTGTGATTTGCGAAAAGAGGCAAGACTGTATCAAATGCCTCTTCCAACACCTGTGGCGTCCCATCCCGCAGTACCTGTTTGGTATCTATGGTCGCCGATTCGTTGATTTGCTGGCGGAACGGTTCCTAAGAACCGTGCAGGTCAAGAAGGAGGTAAGCTAACTGATGCCGGCAAGTTGTTCTTGAGGCTTAAAATCTGCTGACAATCACCAAACTGATTGAAATCGTTTCACGGGCACAAGGCTCTGAAGATGGGGCTCTTCCGTACATAAATCTTCCAACTTCAAATACGGCAAATACGAATATTTGACAAAGACAGCCAATAACGCTTCACCATATGGCACATAGATTAGGAATCTTGTACAATTCGAGTTCACCGGTCTTGCAAAACTGGCTCAATCCTGGACCTAAAGTTCCATACAGTTGTGGGAGTGGTGCATCAAATTTATTCGCTGCCAAAAGTTCCATGCAGGTTGATTGACCAATCAACGTCACAGGCCATATTTGGCTTTGTCCTTCAAAATCCAACCACCTCGAAAGGATAACGAAGCCACCTTTTGATAGTGGCATATCAGTCATGCTCGGAGTGCAATTTTGCCGCTGCATTGGAATTTACGCCATAGAAAGTTTTCTACAAACGTTGCTCGCATTATAATAAAACACGTGACTACCCCATTAACGAACGCCTAGTGCATTTAACATTAAGAGCTTGATATATTAATATTTTATTAGAAACGTATCTAGTAAATTTATTATTATCTCCATAAATAATTCACAAGGCTGTCTTCCTAATAAAGGCGCCCTGTAAGGTCGTTCGAATAATATCCTATGCAACGTTCAGAGTCCAATGTTACGGCCAACCAGAATCAGCAGGATACGATGGCAGAATGGACGATAGAACACTTGAACAGACTTTCACAGGATTGGTCTAAGAGGCAACTGGCGAAGCCTTCGCCAGAAGGGCCTAAGGGACTATAAGTACGACAGGGGTTGTCGCACAGGTCACGTGTTGTGATCAGCGTGCTCAGTGGCTTGGCGGGTGCCAAGGTACTGAGAACACTGATCAAGGAACGAAGGGCTTGGAATACTTAAGGAGGATGGATCTCTCACTATTTCCTAGTTCTTCGTACTCAACTTTGTTATTCAAATCTTGTCTTTGATATTGGACAGAGCTTCTACTATTGTCTTTAGTCGAACTTGGTTCAACATCATTCCACTATCAAGTAGATACTTGGATAGTACGGCCTAGCTTTACAATACAGATTGTACTCAGTGATAAGTTAAGTCAACCCCGTGATCTTACACCTAACCTATCCAAAGCATAACCGGCACGGCCTATACCTAGTCTAGGGTGGATCCCTAGTCTCGATAACTGCTTGTACGAATCCGTTTTAAGGTTAGCCCTTAAGCCGACAGACTACAGGTTGTATAGAACTCTACCCGTGCAAGTAACATCCAACAACTTTTAAGGCAGTAGATCCAGGCTATTCGGTAGATAAGGTACGAATCTAGTATAAATAGAATTAAGGCGGCAAGCTTTCTATGATCCTTTTAATAAAGCCTATTTTATTCTCTATTAAATATATTTCTATATTAGAATTTCTATTATAAATCTTGTAGTAGTAAGAATATAGCCTTCACTTTACAATATATTCTATATGTTGTATTGTATTAATTTTCTTTTTAATGCCATGTACAAATATTTTGTATCTAAAAATTTATTCTAGCTTCTTACGCTTTGCTCCCTTTCTTTAATAAAGATTTTAAGCCTAAATATAAATAACATAATAGGCTATATCACTACTAATTTTATCTAATACTTAGTATTCTTATATACTAGTTATAAGAGCAAGCTTATACGTTTTATTTATGCGCTTAAGCTTCTTATTTTTTTTTATTGCCTGCTCTTGTAGTTCCTTTTTCTAATATTTTATATCCTTCTCCTAGATAAGAATAGCGGGTTTCGAACAAGACTTAGAGCATATTGTAGAATACCATATAAGCTTGAACTAGACGTAAGTGTTGGGACGAAGCTCCGCACTACGCTATCTAACTACTAAAAGTGGGCAGTATTCGACTCTGTTAGGCACGCTGTGCGGAACTATATATATGCTGCTACTTTTCCCGTTAACAGGGAGAATCGTATATTATTATCCTATAAGCGTCTTCTTCAGTACGTAATATCCTTTAGACTGCTTTACTACCTCCTCCAAAGGCACCAGAAGATTTATCTCTACAGATAAATAGAGCTCTTCTCTTCTTGAACTAACAAAGCAGCCAAATAGAATACTCTAGGCCCAGCTTGGGGCGCTCAGCATTAAGAAACGGCTTCTCCGGCTGGCATCCTCATACAAAATTATATGGATAAGCTAGATCGCGGTGCTGGTAATCAATATGCTCGACTTAGTGGCGGCCAAGCGTAAGGCTTGTTGTGGTAATGGTTCTAGACGTTATCTTCTATATTTGGTTCTTAGGAAACGTTAAAATCGCAACTCCAATGCCCGCAGATATTTAAGAGTTACCTTTAACCCTTATAGGACGTGTAGGGTGGTTGGTGTTATGCTATAGAGTGGCTATAAGGTCTCTAAGAGAGTCGCTGGTGGCTTTGGAGTTGGTGACGTTATAGATTCTGTTCGCGGCCGACACTTTAATGCTAGGTTGTGCCTTAATCTTGTCGTATTTTAATTTTGGGCCCGTGATTGGATGCATGGGACCAGCAGAATATCAACGTACAGGCCAAAAAAGGTCCATATTTGATTGTAATACAAGTGGCACCCTCTGCACGGTTGCTTTTAATCGTTCCAACTCCCGCAACAGCACTCTGTACACTCGCCATCACCTTGTGCAACCTCTTTAAAGAATGATCTATCATAACCACATCTCGAAAGCATGGGGAGCCTTCAAGCCTGCTCAATTCTCAACACTCACATTGAATAGTACCGATCGACGCGGCCTAATCCCGCGTCACATCCTCATTTCGTGTCCTCGATCGGCTGCTTCACCATCCAATGGAGGCACAAGAACCACGTCTTGTCCGTTCTCTACAATCTTTGCACAGATTTCCTACACGTTGCCGCGAGGAGCTTCCCCAGTACCGAGAAATTTCCTCTATTAACTCCAAATGCAATGAGTCCCGAGCCCTATCAGCACAGCCCAAATACTATCCCAATAGGTTCTATACATTTGATCTTGTGATCGCTTCGCTACCCTGCCCCAACAGGTCAACATCATACGCTGGCGTTATTTCCTTCAGCTTCATTCCACTTGTGTCGATATTCCGAATACTTACAACAAGCGTTGTAACATCTCGCAACCCATGATTCAAAGCTTTCTCTACACGAGGAGAAATGGGTATATCGAATTGTCATGCATCATGACCCCTCCACCGCGGCCTCCCCATTTGACTAGGTTCGTTTGGACATGGAACACGCCTGGGTGAATAATGGTATCTCCTGCATGCCACCTATCGGCCGACCCAACTTGCTCGCAGTATTCCCTGGCACAAGACTTCAAAGCTTGTTTAGTTCTGCAATTGTTATAAACTACTCCAATATACCCCATTTAGCGTAGGGTAGCTACAAGGCCGACGTCTCCAGTTTCGGTGGATCGCAGACGTCGATAGGTGTGATAATGGAGGCTGTATTTTCGTCCGGATACAGAGCATGCCAGTTGCAGGAATGGTACTTATTCCGGTCGAGGAACGTTTGCTCGATAGAACGAGAATTGAGGACTGTGTAGGATTAAGTCTAGTTGATTCTTCTTATGGAGCGAGAGGGTATGCTTTGATAACTTTATTCGTGTTCAGCACAACGCACCAGACATATATGCGGTTCAGATATTATTAGTCATTCAACTAATGTGTGAAGGCGATTATTTGTTCAAGGGTCAAGGATCGCCACACGGTGCTCGTGGCGGAGATGGAATGGAAGATTCCCTGTTTCAGAACACACGAGACCTGTTGCGGCCAGCTCATTGCCAGTTCCGAACGCCGCCCAGGATTCTTTGCTGCTAATTAATCCATCGCTTTCAGAGTACACGCCCCCCCCTCGTGCAAACTTCTCTTGCCTTCCGCTCTCCGGTAGTTGATGCATACCTATGAATGAACTATTTAATGACATCCCGACGACCTACTACGCCGTCTACTCTCCTCGATCGCCAACGCTACTCGTCGGAATTACTTCAGCGGGGAAATACAGAAACGAGAGGACAGTCACGGAATTCTCACAACAAAGCATGGAGGCCAGGAAAGAAAAGGCCGTTGTAGCGCTGGTCTTCCGGAACTGGAAATGGGCTATATAGCTCTTTCGGCCCTGGAAGTCTGTATTTGTAACGCTTCTTTGAATTTGGATGATAGATGACCTCCTATGGTTGTATCGGTTTCTCTCATTTTTTCCTTCCTCGAAAAGCTACAGTTTAATTGGATAAAATACCTGCCATGCATAATTTTGGCTATGAAACCACGGCAGCGGAAGTTGCTGATGCTTTCTCGAATCAGATAAAAGGCAAAACAAGTACAAACTGCCCCTTCTCTCCCCTCAACCCTCCCTTAATCCCGCGCCTAAAACTGAACCATCACACAGTCCTCATAACCGGCCCCACCCCCGGTGGCATCGGTTACACAACCGCCCACACAATCGCCTCCCACAATCCTCACTGCCTCATCCTAGCCGGCCGCTCCCTCTCCACCCTCTCTGCCACCAAATCCTCCATCCTCTCCTCCCTCCCCCAAGGTACTAACCCTCCGCCCATCAAGCTACTCGTGCTCGATCTTGCCAATTTGGAGCAGGTAAGAGAAGCGGCGGAGGAGGTGAATGCTTATGAGGAAAAGGTTGATGTGTTGATTAATAATGCCGGAGTTACGGGGTTGGGGTGGGGGACCGGGGAAGCTGCGGGAGGGAAGGGGGTCGAGAAGCATTTTTTAATTAACCATCTGGGACCTTTTTTGTTTACTAATCTTCTACTGCCAAGGATGGTGGACGAGAGGGGGGAGAAGGCGGAGAGGGCGAGGGTAGTGATGGTTGCGAGTCGCGGGTATAGGTTTGGAGGGGTGAGGTTTGACGATTGGAATTTCGAAGTGAGTGTTTTGGGATTATGTGCGGGTTTGCTGGAGGGTTAGGTTCCGGTTTGGGGCTTGGGGTTTAGTTCGGGGTCCTGTTGCAGTGCTGATTTGCAGCGCGTCTAGAACGGGAGAGCCTATGTCCCAGTCCAAGCCTACGCCCAGTCAAAATCCGCAAACATCCTATGCGCGCTCTCGCTCGCCGAGAAACTCAAGGGGAAGGGTTTGTTGGCGTATAGCCTGCATCCCGGCAGTATCTGGACGAATATCTCCAGGCATACGAAGACGGAGGATTTGGTTAAGTTAGGTGAGAGCTGAGAGCCCTTCCCAGGAGCCGATTTTACCTGTCCATAAGAGCGGAAACGCTGATCTCATGAGCGATTGCCAGGCTGGACGGATCAGAACAGGAATCTGACCGACAACGGTAATGTGAAGTGGAAGACTTTGGAACAAGGCGCGGCCACACAGGTTTTGGCTGCCTTTGATCCGAATATTGAGGGCGAGTTTCTCAAACCACGACTCCACCTTCTCGCCGTGGTTCAAAGCTGACAGATACATTTTGTGATAGGAAAGAATGGCGACTATCTTGAAGATTGTGCCGTTCGAATGGACGAGTTGAAGTCAATCGCACCGCGTCTGTTGGACAAAGGCGATGCTGAAAGGCTGTGGAAGCTGAGCGAGGAGCTAGTTGGGCAGGAATTTGACTATTAAACTTAGTATGAGTTTCGGGAGATTCGCATTGACTTGTAAAGGGATCCGAGTCAAGGTCGTTTAGGTACGGAGTATGTAGGATGAAGAGACTTCATTTCTTTACTTTGTGCCCTCATACCTGGACCTCGGAATTATTCCATATCAGCGTGGGGGCTTGGCTTGTTTAGAGCGGGAATCCTTTGGGTGTAGTTGTGAACGAGGTTCTAACTCCCGCAGTGCCTGGCGCTGCTATATTAGGTTTCGATTTGTTCCAATTGTTCCTGGCGCTCACGCGAATTTTGCTGGTTCTTTTCCAGTGTGGCTTCCTGTAATCTGTGTTTTTCGTTTGTGAAGTTAGGTGTTACTCCTTAGCTTACTTGATTTATCAACAAGATTGTGATTTCAGACTTACCTCGAGTGAGTGGCCCAAGCCCAAGGAGGTAGAATTCCTTATTCAGAGTTGCCACGCCTCTATTAATTAGGCATGGTCCACCTATGATGACATTAAAAAGAACATCTCCATATGAAATGAGAAAGTCGTTCTCGAAGCTCTTCCCGTGGTAGTGAACTGCCATTGAAGGCGAATTTGACCGCGCGTCAAAAGTATGTCCGACTCTGGTATTAAATTGAGAGCCCTAATCCTCTTCCCAAACATCTTCGCTGTAGCCGAGCTCGATGGCCTTCTCAGAGGATATAAAATTGGCTTCGGAACGGGTATCTAGATTTGCGAGAGCCTGCGTTATCGTCAGGTGGTGTTGGTGGAAACCTAAGCTTAGACTTCAGCACGTCCACGCTATTCTAACATAGTAAGGAATTCCGTTCAGGTCCAACTTTCGAGAGGCGGCCTCTCCGTCACACTTATTCCCGTAGTAGTTCAAAATGTTTGCTGCTGTCGTGGAGTACAGCGCAATCTTGGGCGTATGTGGGATGAAAAGGCACGTGCAGTGGACATAACCTTCAATTACTATTCCTCTGTCGGACTTGCTGGACATAATCGCTTATTCTTCTGTCAAAAATTAGAAATGTCGGACCCTTAATCGATAAACAAATATTCATATCGAAAGCTTACACTAGCATGACAGAATTACGCAGCGGATACCCGGGCCTCGCAAAGGTGACGGGCATGCACAAAGGCATGGCAATAGTAAAGCGATTCGCCGCAGTCAACGCGCGGAACCTGGTCTACCTCTAAGCAGAATTACAGCGTCTGGAGCTCGAGCTCGATATTGCAACGAGAAACGACCATCTGTCCGACGATTACGAAGAGGAAATGTTCGAACGAAGCGCATTTGCACTGAAAACATTAGATGGACCCTAATGACAGATTGCCCTAAAGATACGGCAGAAGTTGGAGTGCAGCGGGTGATTTCTTCATCCCACAAGGATAACAAAAAGACTGACTTGCGAATGAACATGACTATACTCTAGCAGGCGGAACAGTGCAAGCTTGAAAGTGCTAGG
Source organism: Lepidopterella palustris CBS 459.81 (assembly GCA_001692735.1). NCBI lineage: Eukaryota > Fungi > Ascomycota > Dothideomycetes > Mytilinidiales > Argynnaceae > Lepidopterella > Lepidopterella palustris. Next base: position 26,275 of record KV744960.1, read on the forward strand.
AGGCAAGATCTTGAGACTCTCTGTGAATGGATGCCAAGAACTTCCGAACGGTGGAGATTTACTCGATGGTTTCGAGTCTATGCCGTGGGATCAAGCTCAATATCCGGACTTCATTATTATTTCCGCTAGGAACGAAGAAGACCTTTTCACTCAGCTCTGCAAGAAGCTTTTGCTGTGGCTGCTCAAACGGAAACTTCTGTCCTGGAAAGTATGTGTGGGTTTCGAGAATACCTTTCACCTCATCTGCTTATCGCGTCGTCCGTTTAGGGGTTGTTCCCGCGCTACGAGAACGTAAAACTTGCCAAGTGAAGCGACGCCGAATTGTCGAGGACGACAAGAGTTTTGAACATTTGTGGTTTCACTCTATTTTCATCCACCACGATGATTGTACTGCACCACATTCACAGCATGATAGCGCGACTCTGTACGGTCATTGGGTTCTCCACCCTGTTGTCAATTGCATTAACAGTGTTCAGGACGGCCAAACCAGTGGAAATATGCGCGGCTATGGCAGCGTAAGTGATTTGGTCTCATTACATGAGCTTAGTGCTTACCCTTCTGTAGTTATGCCTCGGTGCAGGTTGTTTGTGGGAAGCACTGCAAAAACCTAGAGGAAAACAACAGCTGAGGTGTAAGAAATAAGCGCGATACATCCAAGAACGAGTTATCGGTTGGATTATTAGTTGTAATTAGGTACCTATATACGTCTACTGCAGGTTCGCCGAGCTGCAGGATTAGTGGCTCGAGGCCTCAACAAACTCGCTCGGGTCAACGAAACAATATACCCATTACGCCCCGCTTTGAACTGATACTCCCAAGAACCAAACATTATCTCCTCTCCCACTCAATCACGGCAGGGGAAAGAGGTCTTGAAAATAGAGACTGCAAGAGGTTAGCAGTCGCCAAACACGGTACGTGTGAACGTCGTGTAGGGCACAAGGGTAGCAACTTACAGTATAATCAGTTCCAATAATCTCCCTCGAGCCGTCCAAATTCCTGAATTTGAACTCTCTGACCATTATAGCCAAAATCGTCTGCAGCTGCACATACGCAAACTGCTCACCAATGCATCGATGGCGGCCTGCACCAAATGGCAAATACGGGCTGTTGGTGCCTTTGGAAACCATGCCCCAACCATAGTCAATCTTCTCCTCATCTTCGTCGGCCTCGAACTTATCTTCCATTCCAGAGTCCCACCTGTGTGGCTCCCAGCTTGTTGGATTAGGGAAATACTCGGGAAGGGTAGCCGACACGCCGGGGGAAGAAAGAAGGACGTGATTGGTGGGAATCGTGTAGGGTGTCCCGTCCACTACCAGTGGCGATTTTACTTTGCGCATTATAGAATGGATGGGTGCGTGGATTCGGAGAGTTTCCTTAACAACTTGAGAGTGAAGTGGAAGGCGGGCGAGGTCTTCGAATGTTAAATCAGGGAGATCGGCGCCGAGAATCTGTTTCTGCTCTTCAAGAAGCTCCTCGACAAGCTCGGGACGCGTTGCAAGGCGGAGAATAATCCAGGCAATGGTAGAGGATGAAGAATGCTGTCCAGCCATGAGTAGTGCAATCATGATGCCAGCAACTTCGTGATCTGGGACAAGTGTGCCATCCTTGTACCTGCAGCTCATAAGATGCCAGATCATGTCCTCAGAATCCTTTTTCTCGACACCAGATCTCCGCTTTTGTATAATTTCCATGTACGTCTGAACCATCTTGTTGTGTGCAGCATCTCGCTTGCGGTTCTGAGGTAGCGGGGCCCAGGGCAACATGAAGTTGATTGGAGTGAAGCCCATGTCCAGGTCGTGGTAGAGGTCGGCGAAACTTGAGTCGAACTTGTTGCGAACCTCTTGGCCTTGTAGCGAGCGAGAGGCGGTGAAAATAGTCAGCTCAGCCATGACCGTCGGTACGTTGACAGTTCCTTTTTCGCCTTTGAAGCTCGAGTGACGCTTTACAAAGTCCTCGACTTCGGCTGAAATGAGTGAAACGTAGGAGCGGAGGGCATCTTGCGTGAGACCGAACTTGACGAACTAACAGGGAGATCAGAACGAACTAAGAAACGAGTTCTATGAATCATACCTTCTTCTGCTCCATGAGTTTGGAGTTCGGGCAGTCGTAAACAACATCGCGGCCAAACACAGGGGTGGTCAGAGGACTGTATATCTCCTCGGCGTTGACATCCTTCAGCTTGCCGTTCAGAATGAAGTTGTTACCTTTCGTTCCGAGGCAGACCGTGGTCTTCTTTCCGAGTAAAATGAAAGTGAAAACGTCGCCATACTATGCGTCTGGTCAGTACGCGTTCAACCATTGCGCTGTAGCCTCGATTCTGACCTTCTCGCGGTTGGTGAAGAAGAATTTGTAGGGATCAATGCCATAAGTGATAGTGCTTCCAATAACAGGAAACCAATGGAAGACAACTGGAGGCTCCTTGGGGTTGCGGAAGATCAATTGGCTCAAAACATTTATGATGACGACCACAACGAGGCAGGAGGCGAAGGCAGCGGCAACAACGACGAGAATAGAGGTATTCGCAATAAAACCGGCCAGAGGACCGGCAATAGTAGCTAGAAGGCCCATGGTGAGGATTTTGGCGAGAGAGTGAAGTGAGAGGGTGGAGGATACGACGCTGTTGGGGTTGGGGCAGCTAATAGGTTTATCAAAATATGTTCAGATTCAGGGTGGACAGGCTTGGCACAACGCTTGTCCCTGGACTTGGCGCATATCGGCCAGTTCCCTCTCCGGGCCGCCTCAACTCACGCCATAGAAGACCATCCCTTAATGATTCGACACCATTCTCGGGCAAAACACAGCACACACCGCTGGAATACGCTGATATTGCTGAGACAACTAGCTGCAATGCCGCGTTGCTCTAGTACCTACTGCGCCATTTTCCACCCATAGATACCTTGAACGCCTCCACAAAAATCCTGAAGAGCCAATGGGCGGACATGTCATTTCTTCCTTCCCTTGCCCGTTTTGGCAGCCTGCACAGTCTGATCTGGCACGTACCGCGATCCATCATCATCGGTAAACAGTTCTTGATCGCCCTTCCCACCCATATTGACAAATTCTTCCGGCTCTCGATTTGCTGCTGGCGTGCTCTCTTTGACTGGCCCAGCCTTCAGCCTAGGCTCTTTCTGCTGTGGCGACTTTGCGACATTCTTCTCGTACACTTTGACGGGAGCCTCGCCACTTTCGCCCAGAATGACCCTACTGACCTTGATGTCGTTGATGCTGCTGAGCAACGTTCGTTCTCGTTGCATTTTACGCTTGGAGAAATCAAGCTGTGCAATTGCACCCGTGAGGCCATCAGTGCTATCGTTGGCAGTAAACTCCCGTTGAGTCAACCAGGGATGCTCTAGACACTCGTCAATGGTGATTCGTTGTGTGGCATCCACCGTTAGCATTCGATCTATCAAATCCAATGCTGGATCACCAACTGAATCCCAGTATGGTGAGGGGTAGTCGAATCGACCTAGCTTGATCTGCTGTGATAAAGTGTATGGATTTTCTGCGCTATACAATTCGTCAGAGAAAGGAGGAAATCCACAGAGGCAAATGTATAGGACGACGCCAAGGGACCAAACATCGACAGCGCGAGTATAGCGGCGATAGTTTGTGCTTTCTAGAATCTCTGGGGCAACGTCTGGAGGTTATTAGCAAGCGGTCAGAAACGGTATTGGATTTGAATTTTGCGTACAACTAGGCGTTCCACATCTGCACCTTGATTAGCAATGCTTCCAAATTGGGTTGGAAATTATCTCTACTTACAATGTCGTTGTGAACGACTCTTCTCCAATGATTTTTGCTAATCCGAAATCTGCGAGTTTGACGTGTAGGTCTTTATCTGTTAAAAGAATGTTTTCTGGCTTGATGTCGCGGTGGACGATGCTGCGTTCGTGCTGGAACAATTAGTTACGCAAACCGAATTCCTGAAGCTCCGTCCTTACCAAGTACTTGACTCCCTGGAATAATTGTACAAAGACCTTTCTAGCTTCCGTCTCGGTTAACTTCTGTTTCATGACGATCCAATTGAATAGCTCTCCCTCGGCTGCGAGCTCCAGGACAAGATACACTCCATCATCTTCGTCGAACGTGTCTTTAAGGCATAAAAGTGCTGGGTGGCTAACACTCATAAGAACACCAATCTCTTGTTGAAGGCCCTCGACCTTTGACTTTTCTCCTGGCCCACTACGCTTTTCAAACTTCTTGACCGCGTAACGCATACCAGTATTTTTTTCAACGCACAGATAGACTGAGGCAAAGTGGCCCTTGCCAAGTTGCTCCTGAATGGTATACTGTTGTCCGAACCCGTTCCTGTCGCGGTTTCGGGGGTAGCGGAACACGAAACGTGCTTCGTCGAGGATTGCTATTTCGTCCCCTTCCTTAAGTTCCCGGCGTTTGTTCCTGCCAACCAGTGCCTCGTTCACAAAGGTGCCGTTGCCCGAGAGGTCCTCCAGAACACCAATTGCATCACCATCCTTGTTCTCGGAGAATAGAAGACAATGTCGGTTGGATACCGTCGGACTGCTCAGTACTCGGTCTAAATTATGTGTGAGCTCTCAAACGTACGATTTCAGACGACAGAACCTACCGCACTCTGGGTGCCGTCCAATCAAGTATCCTCCAGCGGTAACTCCTTCTTCAGCCTTCTTCTTCTCATAATTCTCTTCCTGGCGCTCGTATGTCTTGCGGCCCACACGTTCTTTGCCTGTGGTCCTACCAGTCAACGACGAGGGTACAGGACACGCACTCCTCCTCCGCAAGACCAAAGTATCGCCGGATTTGTTGTCCAAAGGTACTAAATATCCCCAAATTCCTTCGGCCTCTTCATCATGCACTTCGTAGGATAAGGCCAGGGGCGGATAGACGAATTGTGAGAAAGGTTGAGTATCTGATGGCGGCGACGACAAGCCGGGCGCCGGAGGGCTGCGGACGTTTGCAGGATGGACAAATTGGCTAGGCTTTTGACTAGGCGGTGTGATCGTACCGTCCTTGAAGTCTTCGGTAGCTGTCGAGTCTTTATGAGTGAGAGGGGACGGGAGTTGAGTTTGCTGAGGGTCTGTGTCGAAGTCGTGAGATTGGGGGTTTATTCTTTGAGATCTGCGAGGTTTCTTATTTTCAACGGCCGCTTCGCCCTGAGACTGCTGCTGGAAGAGCACAGGCTGTTAGCAATGGGTCAAGGTGCATGGGGAGAGCAAAGACCGTACTAAGGCACGCTTTAGCTGGCTCTTTTCATGTCTTGGAGCCATTTCAGCGATTTCACAATATGCGTGGGTGGAAATAATAGTGTTGCCTCTCTGCTACGGACAAATTCGACTCGGGACGACCATGGCTGAAGGCGTAGTTGGAGTGATCAGGTCTGCTGGTGGTTGAAGCTCTTGATGGGTGCCTTACGATCATCAATTCGCGAAGGCCCCAGCACGAGCTGCCAAGATTTCCACCGCCGTAAACAGGTGCTGCTTCTTTTTGGATTTAGTCGGGCCCAGCCACCGTTCCTTCTAATGCTTGGGTCCTCCTAGGCTTCTACTCCTCTCTCAGCCCTTTTGTTGACCATATCGAGTTTAGATTAGGTGGCATCCAGCCTAATGCGGCCTTCATTATGGTTGGCGGGGTCTTCAGAGCTGGTGATAATGTAAATGCCAGATTGTGGAACCCACGCTTCCGGACGGCCATCTGGCCTTAGGTCAGAATACCTGTTTATCTGCCAGCTACTCGCTCGAAGCGTTCTATCACTTCCGTCCTCTGCTCAACCACTATGGCGTTTGAAGGGGGACCGGACGCAGAATTTCATGAGCCAGAGCGTATAGGGCTACTCGCGGCCTTGAAAACCGCTCTAGGTACGGATACCATTGCGGGATCAACAGCCTGGGCATGATGGACAGTTGGGGAATACTCGCTCTAAACTCCAGAAAGACCTGGTCAGTCTATTTTAATTAATTAAGTTCCTACTAATAATATCTAATGCTATGAGAGGGACGAAAAGAAATGTGTGCTTACAATGGCAGGTGGGCCAATTAATGTCACACATATATATCCCTTTTCTATGCGACATGAGTATACCGTCAATCAATTAACGCTCTCTGTTTGGGACATCTTACGTCAGTTTTGGTCCGAAGAGCGTGTGGATACATGGTATAATACAGTATTTCCCTTAGGCACGGAGGCTTGCCATAACCTTATATGTCTTTCCCCAAACGCGCGTAGATATTAGGAGAAGGCATATTTCGCCCTTAAACCAATCAGACTTTCGGACGACAGGAAACGCCTAGATATACAGTTTTTCTGGCTGCCGCCACATAATTATGCTTCTCAAGCCCGCATTCTACAACGTCCTTCATTACCAGCGGACTTGGACCGAGGACCAAACTTTACGAAGCTCTTTAATCTTCAGACCGAGAAGAAAATCTGTTCTGGAGACGAAGTTTCTCTAGAAACTAATGACCCTGTGGCGCGGCCCCTGCCCGACTTCAGGTTGTTAGAAATGCAATGGTTTTTACACCGCGTAACAGCAATAAGCGGAGCTGCTGAATTCCAGGACGACTTCGGCGGTAGTAGTCATGATAGCGATGATGATCTTACATTTCCGCAATAACTCTATGTCAGGGACATTCACCTCCAACTTTAGAGGTGGGAGCCGCCACTTTTAGCAGTGGTCACAAGCACAGGTTACAAAGACTTGTAACTTTGATAGTGTAAAGTATATATTAGAAGTAGCTACGAAAAGCTAGCTACTATAAAAGTCCCTTCGCTTAATGGAAGCCTTTAAGCCCATGCTAATCGTGTAACCTGCTGGTAGAAGAAGCTAGCCTTGAAATGGTGGAACCTTCTGACGTGTGATGTAATTCTCGAACTATGGGCCAAGCTAAACGGTTCTTTCCTTCCATAGAGTCCTCTAACACCCGTAAACTCTGACAGCGTGATGCATCCCCGTTGACTTTGCCAGCCAAAATCTCATTCATCTCACGCATGTGAATACTCTGCTTGGAATCTATTCCTACGTGTAGAACTCTTCCAAACCTTTCCATCCCAGTAACGAAAGGACCGATTGCGGAGGATCTCCCCGTCCGTGTCATAATTAAGCCGTGGCTCAAAAGTTATGATGCTAACATCCATGGATTTGTAACACTAAGAGTGTTTTAGCCTCTTTACTATTTGGATAACCGGGACATTTTAGAGTTACACCTGAACTGGAACCGCTCGGGTTGGGCCTTGTCCCCCTTATGCAAACGAGTACCTCGTCGGCATTGGTACTTGTACGTCTAGCAGCTACAAACTAGTATTCGGCTTAATTAGTTTGACACGACCATTCCTTCTCGCCAGCCTTGAATCTCACTCTATTTGAGTCTGGAAAGCTCTGAGGTCATTGACGGAGGAGTGCCTACTTCTCCTGTTGTCGTTTCAAGCGGAGTATTCTGGTGGATTAACTTCTACCCACTCTTCAACAAGAAGAGAAAGACAAGATGCCCCCAGCCCGGGAGTATCTCTGGAATGAGTTCTACTGTACCTCCAGCCCCGCCTCCTGAAAGTGGATTTCAGAAGTCTGGCTTCAGGTGCGTTAGCGATGGGTTTGGAGAAGGTAACACTGATCAATTTCAGGCTCTGGAATCGCTCTGGCCGGAGGGCCGTAAGCTCTGAAAGCCAAGGAACAAGATCAGGGTCGGCATCGACCAGCAGCAAACCCGGAAACAGCATCAAGAGTGACCCTCTAAGAAGGCTAGAGTGTCTAACTTCAAGAAACAACGGCTTCTCGAAGTGAGCCAGAGATCCAACCTCAAAGGCATAGATATCCGAATACGCATGCAGAGAGATACCTAGTCGCAAACTTTTGAGTGGGGGACGTTGGAAGTTTAGAAGTTCCTTGATCTCTAAGCATTGAACCGATTTTCTGCACCATCGGAGTCGTCAACGCTGAATAAAAGGCTTTCGAGGCCTTTGCAAGAAGGTATCAATACAGTAGCAAGTTCCTCACCAAGCATACATCGTTCTAGGTGTAATAATTTGATGGCTAGGCTTTTTAGAGGTGGCCTACGTTTTAAACGCTACTTGAGACATAGGTGTAGTCGCGTCTCAAGGACTTCCGATTGGCCATTCGCGGAGTCGTACTCGTCTTACATAAAGCCCCAAATCAGATCGCTTGATGATGAGCCATATAAAGGGGATGAAGGGGTATCTTTTAAGTGGTTTCTTGTCGTCTTTGGAGTTCACATATTTCTAATAGAGGGAACTCTCTGCACTTTTCCGGAATGCTTTGGAGACGAGGCAGGCATTGGCTGGGCCTTTGGGGTCTTGAAGATAAGATAACACTTGATCCAGAAGCTCTGTGGGGAGGTTGGGATCGCAGATCATTAGAGGATGATTAACCAGGTCTCGTCAGATGTACTGAAACGGTTCCATATGAACTTGTGAAAGTATGTCGAAGACCTGCGGGGAATGTGAAAAGCTAATGACTTGAAATAACACCGATGGAGCAAAGGAGGAGGCAGAGCGAGGTACCGTGAAGGCCAGTTTCTTGTGGTTCTTTCTTCGTAAAGAAAAAGTAAGGAATTGCTAGCATCTTCTTGTATCCTATAGGTAAAGTACGCCAAAATGCAGCCACTCATGGATAAATAGTTCAACAGGGCCTAAAACGAGTTGTCACAGCCTTCCGCTGTTAGGATGGCTCCATCTGAAGTTTGAAGAGTTTGGTATGACTAAACCTTGAAACGGGTCGCTTCCGCCTTGGCACCATCGCGAATCAAGCACGAAGTCACTGTGTACTCTTGCAGCTTCTCCAAACTTTATGCCATGACTTCAGTTGCTTCATTTCCCTTTGTATCGACTTCGGAATTTGAGGCGGCATGCGTGAAGCTCTCTCAACACTTTGATGAATCAGGACATGCGCAGAATGACTGGGACTCTGCGAGACTGGTGCAAGAACAGGCAACTGTTTATTTGAGCATTACTAGAGTACTAGCAGGGACGGAGAAGGCAACACAAAGTCCTCATGAGATAATAGACGGGAAAGACGAAGTTGAAGAGCAGGACGAGGTGAACTGATAGCGCTTGTTTTGCAAATATAAAATGAAGTGCTGATCATTCAATAGGAGGCATTACCAAAACAAACCCAAAACAAAATGGGACCGATAGTAGAATATAATATCCTACTCTCGCCCAGCTACCAAGTTCCAGTGTTATACATCACCATCAAAGACTCGAATCGCGCAATCCCATCAACAATAGAGACACTATATCAGTATGTTGTGCCCGAGCAGTTCAAGGCACAAGTTGAAAGTATTGGGGTCATTGGGGGAATCACAATGACTGTATGCCGTCTTGATGATTGGGTCATCTCTGCCTAACTGACGGCGAGGCAGGACCATCCCATTACGAATTTGCCAGTGTTCTTTGTGCATCCATGTAATACAGCGGCGGCACTAGAGGCAAGTCTGCAGGAAGAAGAGATTACTCCCGAGCAGTATATCCAGCTCTGGATTGGGATAGTGGGAAGTTGCGTAGGACTGAGAGTGCCGACTGCCATTGCTTATAATCAAGTCGACAACTAGGTGATAGCCGAAGTCGACCGGAAAGATAACTGGACACCAAACTTCTCCGCATTCATCACACACGCATCCTCGTCTTTCCGTAAGTTCTTGCCCAGGATATACCCGGGTGAAGACGTAAGGGAGTTGGAAGGGATAGATGAATGAGCCGACATGCATCATCTGGCTGCTATTAGATTTGAACAATATAGTTACTCTAAACCTTTGAGAAAAAGATACCTTTTGCAGAGCAGCACCAAGCTGTTCCTTGGCCACACGTGGGCATTTTTGAGTAGAAACCTTCGCGAAAATGACCAAATCAATCGGAATCGGACTCATCCATTGCTTCCCCTTCGTCATCTTCTTCCTCCATACTGGTGTCCTCCTTGTCGCTCTCCTCCTCTCGCCTCCTCTTCACACCCTTATCGCCTTCCGAAGTTTCTGGTGGCGGCAGTGTATTCGTCGCTGGTGGTGCTGCCACTTCGAATCCTGGCGGAGGACCGCCAAACACGGACTTTTGCAACTCAGTTGCGGCTATACCGGTAGCTGCCTCTGGGGTTGGAATTTTGAAGGTGCCGTCGAGCTTCGCGATCGTATCCGACTTCCCTTTCGCATACGATAATTTCTACACGGACGCATCTAAGCAATTGTACCGATTTCGAAAGGTATAAACCACTGACCATCTGTTTCCCAAAGAATTCGAAACCTTGCAACGCTCGCATCGCTTGTGTGCTTGCTTGAACGTCGCGGAAGACGACGTGAGCCTGCCCGCGCATTTTGGGGGTCTTGAGTGCTACGATATCCAGAACAGGGCCATAGGTAGAGAAGAGCATGTACAACGAGCGCCGAAGATCTGCTTTCTGCAACTTGTCTGGGAGGTTCTTGCAATATATCCTAAAAGTACGTTAGAGCAGAGGGTAGATGGAGTCGAGTGTGGAGACTCACGTCTGGTTCATAGGAGCTCCTCGCGGAGGGGCTGTCTTTGTGTTTGAAGCCATTTCTAGCCGTACTGTTTCGTTGTTGAAGAGAGGATCTAGTTGTCACAACTTCGGTGCTTTCCTCGTATGCCAAGACTGTCAGTGCTTTTTGGATATCACCATGAGCCTGCCCCACCTCACCACCAAACATCAAACTCGCAAGTCTTCACCAGCAATAGTAGAGAGCTCCTCCTATTGCAAAGGCACACATTTATCCACCATGGCTCCTCCAGAGGTTCACCACCTATTCCACTACCCAATCGCGGACCATTCCTTCTCCGCTGACCGTCGGACGCTGGCCGTAGCCCGAGAGAACAGCGTCGAGCTCTATAGCAGGACCGGCAGCAAGTTTCAATTGAAAGACGAACTTCGAGGCCACGACAAGACAGTAACAGGAGTCGACATTGCCCCTAACAGCGGCAAGATCGTCACCTGCTCCCAAGGTACTTTTCCTACCAGCAATCTTTCAACTCCAGGCATCTAACTCCTCCCGCCAGACCGCAACGCGTACGTGTGGGAACCCTCCCCCGAAGGCTGGAAGCCCACCCTCGTCCTCCTTCGCATCAACCGCGCCGCCACCTGCGTCCGCTGGGCACCTTCTGAGACCAAATTCGCTGTAGGCTCAGGCGCCCGCCTCATCCCCGTCTGCTACTTCGAGGAGGAGGATAACTGGTGGGTTTCCAAGCATATCAAGAAACCCATTCGCAGCACCATCACTACTGTCGCTTGGCACCCGAACTCTGTCCTTTTGGCTGCAGGCTCCACCGACGGACATGCAAGGGTCTTTTCCAGCTTCATAAAGGGAGTAGACGCGCGACCGGAGCCGTCAGCATGGGGAGAGCGCTTGCCTTTTAATACTGTCTGTGGAGAGTTCTTGAATAATACCGCGGGATGGGTGCATAGTGTTGCGTTTTCTCCCAGCGGTGATGCACTGGCATTTGCGGCGCACGACAGCAGCATCACTGTCGTCTATCCTAGCGCACCGGAGCAACCTCCCAAGGCTGTTGTGAGCATTAGCACTCAGCTACTTCCTTTCATGAGTTTGATTTGGAGTACAGAGAACGAGATCATAGCCGCGGGCTATGTAAGTGAACATAAAGGCAGACATTTTACCCCAGACTTGGTGCTAACAGTTGGTAGGATTGCGAAGCCTACCGCCTGCAAGGTAATGAGCATGGCTGGCAAATAGCCGGATCTCTAGAGACAAAGGGACGACCAGGCCTTCAAGATCAGAGAGAAGAATCAGCTCTGAACATGTTCCGGCAAATGGACCTGAAGGGAAAGACCACGGATGACACCAAACTAAAGACGGTCCACCAAAACACAATTAGTATGGTGCGTACCTTCGAGGAAAGTGGTGGTTCCGTCAAGAAGATAAGCTGTGAGTCCTCAATAACCACCTCAGAATTCCTCTTACTCACAGCCTGCAGCCAGTGGGGTGGATGGTAGAGTCGTTATCTGGACGCTCTAGGCCATGAAGTTCGTTACATTCTTGGAGGCTTGCATCCTCTGCCAGATGCATCGGCTTCATCAGGAATACTCGACCAATAACCAATCAGTGTACTACTTGTTCACTCCTGCGTCCAGTTCATGAATGTCCGTGAAATAACCCCTACTCCCCACTCTTCTAAGCAGACTTGCCCAGGGGTCTTCAAGCTTCGTCGTCACAAAACTGAAGGGGCCTCTCTAACCGCGCTGAAGCGCTCCCGTCTACTCCGACACATATCCCACAGACTATTTTAGTATTCCTGGATCATTGCTCATTAGCCCACAATTCTATCCATAGCTAATAGTTACCGAAGCTCATCCAGCCTGGATCCCGCGAAGGATAAAATACCGTCGCGAAATAGAACCAAAAGGTCCCTAGACGCATACCCCGAGCCGTTAAAGACTGAATAATGTTTTCAGCCTCACTAAATAACTTGCCCACAAGCATCTCTTGGACACTCCCATCTACGCATTCTGAAATTGGCGTGAAAACGTACTTCTCTTATAAAACCAGATTACAGCATAGTCGTAGGACCTCGAAGCCAGCCACCCCTATCTAGGGCACCTGTCAAACCAAACACGCCCCTAAATCCCTAAGGAGTCCTCTGAACCATTTGAACCATGCCACAAGGGCTTTCTGAACTCCCCGCTCTAGTCTTACTATGTTGTTTTTCTAGCCCTTAAATAAAGCTGATGTATGAAATTAATGCGAAATAGGGAAAAAGTGCTAGGGTGTGTACTTTATGGATCGGGGGATTTGGCTGAAGGTATGTAGGACTGCTGAAGTATAGGACGTTTTGAAGTGGAGTGTCTTCAGGATCCTGTCTTCCGTCATTAAAAAGGGGCCGCTGCACACCTGCTGGTAGCGCTGAAGCAACCCTGACGTTATTGACGCGAGCATCTAGAGCCTCGTCGAGCTGCACCACGAAAGGATTTCGCGTCACTCGATCGAAGCTGCAAAGCCTCTAGCGACAAGACCTAAAGTTCCCCCCCCAAAGACTCGGTCACGGTTGCTAACGTGCTTTGCCTGTTGTCTCTACCCCCGATCATATATTTTTTTTAATGGCATTAAACACGTCTATAGATAGTCTTCCTTTTCCTAAACTCCTTTAAATACTCAAAAACATAATTAGAGTAGCTAGAATTTAGGTATAACCTCTCTAGCCCTCTAAAATAGGTCTTCCCCACCTCAAAATCAAAACCCCTACAAATCACCCCTTTCACGGTAACTGATCCACGTTCCCTTCCCCATTCGCCGCAACACCATTACCATGCTCCACGGCACCATTGGCCCACCCTTTCGGATCCTTGACCTCATCCAACCATCCGAATGTGTCCTTGATCTTCCCCTGCTGTATCCCCTTCAGCGTCGTTAACAGTTTCACGCACACAGGCCCGGGCTCGTCGGAGCCGTTTTGGTAGACAAACTTGTCGCCTGCGGACTCAAGGGTAATTGATTTGATGGGGACGAGGGCCGCGGCGGTTCCAGCGGCCATAACCTCGCTGAAGGTGGGGAGTTCTGTGTAGGGGATCTGGAAGCAATGGCTGGCGTCAGCAAATCTCATCGCTCGTCATCTCGCCACTCAGCGCACGCACGCTCGGGTGAGTGTGGGTGTAGATGTAGGTGTTGCTTACGGGTCTGGATTCTACTTTCCAGCCAAATGACTTTGCGATCTCGCACACGCTGTCTGAGGTCACGCTCTTGATGACGCTCTTGCTGTCCGGTACCACGATCGTGTAGCACCCACTCTCACCGTCTTTCTTCACGCCAATGAAGCCGGATGTGGAGAACTCATCTACAACGCTCCGCGTCTTGCTGTCCAGGTGCAGCGTTATGCCGTACCCATCCTGGTGCGCCTTTTCGCTCCACCTTAACACCGGCGCGTAATTTCCTCCTACTTTCGCCGAGCCGGTTCCGTGCGGTGCCGCCCGGTCGAAAGACTCCAATATCAGCGCGTCAACGGGGTGTGTACCGTGGTACACACCCGTCGGGAGCACGTACACGCAGAATGTGTACTCCTCGGGCGGATTGAGGCCAAGTTGGGCACTCGAGCCGAAGAGCAGGGGGCGGATGTACATGGCGGCGCCTGTCTCGTGTGGTGGTACGTAGGCGGCATTGAGGGCGACCGCGAGACGGACGCATTTCAGGAAGTGGGAGGTTGGGATCGAGGGGATGGAGATGAAGGAGGCGGAGTGTGACAGGCGTTCAGCGTTTTGGGTCGGGCGGAAGATGTTGATGGTGTCGTTGGGGGAGCGGAAGGCTTTCATGCCTTCGTAGCATTGTTGGCCTGGGGGAATTGTTGTTAGAGAGTGGTCGATTAGAGGATTCTGTAGGACTGGTGAGGATTGTGTACCATAATTTAGACCAGGTGCCATGCCATGGATTCGGAGGAACGGGTCCTCGATGAATTGAGGTTCTGTCCATTTTCCCGTCTTAACGCTATAGTGGGATTCGATGTGGCCATTGACTACAAATTTGTTAGAGCTGCGCTGCAGTGAGTCATGAAAGAAATGCCTTGATGTATTCGGTGCTAGAAGGAGGCGTGCTCTGCCCGAAACGGGATAGAGAATGGGGTCGGAGGCATCGGGAGGGATTCTCGCACCTTCGCGGACTTTGAAGCCAACATTGCTCCAGTCTGTAACATGGTAGCGGTCAGCAATGTTAATAGGAAATGAGGTTGGGCTTCAAGCAGGATGGTGGGTCATTTGGAGCACGAGGGGCGTACCAATTGTGTTCACAGGCGGAGGAGGGAATGAGGACGGCATATTCTCGAAAGTAGAGAGGTCTTCCTGTCTTGTTTGGTGAGGCGTGGGGATAAGAAAGTCAACCTTCAGTGAATGTCAAGGGTCTTAAAGATTTTTGGCCTCCGCCCACAGCGACATCGGCCGACCAGGAACGCTCCAAAGTTCTTTGTGGCGGGGTTACGGGGAAGGCGACTTTAACGGCCATAGCGAGACTGAGAGCTACCCTTGAATTTCCGAGAGCTGTTCTTTCATGGCATTCAGCACTCTCACAGCCTCCTTAATGATTACAACACAACTACTTCAATTATCTCAATGTTGAATGCTTCCCATCCCTCTCTGTCTAATACTTTGAGCTTCGTTATCTTCTATTGAAATGAAACCCTCCGGCGCGAGTCGTCGCTTTATTCTTCTCCTTATTCTCGCTGCTGGCTTCATTTCTATCATCTTCCTAACTTCTTTTCGCGACGCAGAAGGGGGCAGGAACCCCAATGCTATTATTCCCGCCCAGAATGACCAAGTTCACAGCGCTCAGCTGAGTGGTCATGTAATCGCGTCTAAGTTAGGGAATGCGACGGCGAAGTAAGTCATCCTCAACAGAAAGCAAACTTGGACTCGGCCGAGTCCCTTGTATACCTTCCGCGTGATCGTAGCAAATAAGAATGTGCTGCTAACGATACCTCTGGACCTCTAGGGCGGAGCTAGGTCGCGCAGCATGGAAGGTTCTCCATACCACCTTTGCAAGATTCCCAGAAAAGCCAACAAAGGACGAGAGTGAAGCTCTGCGGTCATTCGTCCATCTGTTTCAGCGATTATACCCCTGGTGCGCCACTCACTCTCAATATCCTGGAAGTCATGCTGATGAAAGATTCTTTCAGTGGAGAATGTGCCGAACACTTTGGAAAGGTGTTGGAGAAATACCCACCACAAGTCTCGTCACGATCGGCCGCAGCGACATGGGGATGCTACGTCCACAACATAGTCAACAAGCGGCTACACAAACCAGAGTTTGATTGCTCCAAGATTGGAGATGCCTACGACTGCGGGTGCGCAGATGACGAGGAGAACAAGGCGAAGAGCGGGAACCCGCCCGAGAAGCCCGAGAAGAGCGAGGAGCAGAAGGAGAAATTGATTGAGAAGGGGAGAAAGGTAGATGAGGATGTTATGGCTGGCAAGAAATCCCTGCAGTTAGCACGGGAAGGGTGAGAACACCACAAGGTCGACTCGCGAGCTCAGTACATGGCTGACATGGGGATATGATTGCTTCAGATGGCAGAGGGGCGGATGATTCGAGCGATCAGCGGGCCGCAGTGTCCCGATGACTTTTGGCCGGGTTTCAATGGGTCATGGCCATGCCAGGTTTCACAAGACATTTGTCTTGGAGATCCCGATGATGGAGGGCAGCAGTGCAGTCGAGGTACCTGTGTGGATGGCAAATAGAATGGCATGTGGCCAGCCCGCCAAGGCACTATTGGAAAAGAGCAGCTCTCTGGCAATCATTTCCGTTGACAGATGTATCCATATACTATATATCGGATAAGGTCGAGTTATACTTGCGACACTCTCGCCATGGGGTGCGTTGCGGGTCAGACGTCGGCCACGGGGTAGATAGTACGCGGAATATCAGACGCCGGGACATATTGAGGATGAATATACAGCTCTCCAACAACGCCGCAAAACGGCAAACGTGCGCCTCAGTGGATTTTGCATTCCTATCTGAGGATGACTTCATGAGCGCGACCAGGGCTGAACACCCTTCTTTGGCTTTAGCACGCCCTCGCAGCTGCAGGAGAACTCGCGTGACTATTAATAACCCATGTTCACGAACGCGATCTTGCATACAGTAGAGCGCCTTGCGCAGCGCGCGTTGCTGGTCAAGGGGTGGCCCACCTGCTGTTGGTTCTGCTGAAGGAATTGGCGCCGTGTGGCTTGAACATTCAAAATACTTTTGTGGCCCAAGTTGAAACTGCTCATCAAACACCAACAACCGCCGCCAAAACCGCTGCTCTGAGGCCCCCCACCGTAATCGATACGCTCCTGACGCTACGTACACGGGGCATCCATCCCTTTGCTACACCTCACCGCATCTCCTCCATTGACAGAAGAACAGCTGTACACCGCTCTTTAATCACGACAAAGTCTACAATCCTTCGTCATGGTCTCGTTCTCCTGTGAGGTATGCAGCTCCCCACGGGCCACTCGTTCAGCTCTCGCTGCATTGGCCCCTCGACTCCTGGAATGTCATGATAGCTTACCTTTGGGCAGAAATGTGGCGATGTCCTCACCAAGAAGAAGCTAGATCCGCATCGGAGTCAATGTCGGGGCGCGTCCTTCACCTGTTTGGATTGCATGATCCATTTCCAGGGAACCGAATATCGATCTCATACTGTAAGTTTGTGTTGTGTGAAAATCCCTTCTCGCTCTTTGTTGCTGTTTCTGTCGCGATCACAACAATTCGAACAATCATTGGGATACTGTGATCCAATGCGGATGCGCATTACGGAAAAACACTCCATTCGTTCCAGAAGAGCAGGGCTGACGAATTACCCAATGACTAGAGCTGCATCAGCGAAGCCCAAAAGTACCAGGGCGCGCTATACAAGGAGAAGAACCCAAAGTCACAGCAACAGAAGCAAACAAACACAAATTCGCAAGCTCTCGTCCCACGTAAAGCCTACGTTGAAGATGCGCCAGACCCTGATACCGGTGTCGTCGCCATCGTCGACGCCCCTCCCCATGCCCCAAGCCCTCCTCCGGCTGACCACTACGGCGGGCAAGCTGCGCTTCCCTCGGTGAACGTATTCGACTTCCTCGTAGACGCCGAAACACCCAATGCCTCGAAGCTCTCGTTACCACAACCAGATGAATCCCACATGATCGAGGACAACAGGGAACAAGAGCGAGAGCAGGAAAATCCAAGCGTAGATATGGTACGCATGGAATATGAGAAACGCCACTACTACCAAGAAGACTTCTCAGACCACGACTACCACTACGTCGAGAACGGATTCGGCTACGGCGACGAGCCTGTCCCACCCTCGTCCGAGCGCTACGACTCATACGCCAACGTCCGCACCCAAGAACCCTCATTCAACGACTCGGCCTATTACACCACCCCAGCCCCCAAGCCTACCCGCGAGGAGCGCAACACTCAGGCCCGTGAAAATGATGCCACCACCACCGTGTCCAAGAAATCAGACAAGAAACGCAAGCGCCAGCATGTCGAGGAAATCGACATGGCGCTCGTCCGCGCGCAGGCGGAGCGCGATGTGATGATGACGGACGCCCCACCCGTCCTCCACTCTGGTCTCACAGGCGGCCTCAACCGGCTCCTTTCCCGCGCAGACTTCCCGCCCTCCCCGGATTACTCTGGCGGTGACTACATCGAGCAGTCTCCTCTCAGCCCCGTTAAGCGCGCCAAACAATCCGTATCGAAAGCACTCGCCCGTGTCCAGCGCGAGCAAGAACTCGAAGAGCAGCGCGAGCGCGAAAGGGAGCTCAAAGAACAGCTCAAGGAACAGCGCGAACGAGAACGCGGCCGGGACCGCGAACCGAAGAGCCGAAAAGCCATCACGGCCGGCCCTATCACGAAGGGTGGCAAGGAAACGAACGGAAAAGTCAGGACGCCACGCACGCGCGAAGAACCCGGCCGCTCTCGCGAATTTCGCCGGCGTAGGCGTCGCTCGTCGTCTACACCGTCCCTCGATCATGGACGCAGGCCTATGAAGGCGATCGAATACCACCGCAACGACTCTACCTCGCCTGCGCCCAACGGCAATGGCGCGCTCATCTTGCGTAATGGCAATAGCAACGGAACTGAGGTCGCGAATCACAGCTCCTCGGCCGCGCGCGCGGAACTCTTCATGTCGTTCATCAACAAAGGCCCAGAAAGCGAGCGCGGCATGAGTGTCAACAAGGCGCTGAAGCGATATCATCGCGAGAGATATGATCGGTGGGAAAGAGTCCTGGGGAAGGGAGAGGAGGAGAAGGAGTTGTGGAAGGGGTTGAGGTTGAGGCGGAATGAAAGGGGTGAAGTTGTGTTATTTTTCTGATTTGTGGATTTTGCGTGCTTTATGTGCAGGGGGAATGAATTGGAAGGAGAGGGAAAGAGGGGGGGCTCTGTTTCATTGTAGATACCTATGCTGTTTGTGCATTCGGGAGGGGATGGAGGGTTTCGGGGTTTCGGGGTGGTTCTTCACCTATATCTTCATTCTCATCTTCGGCTTGTTGGTTGGTTGATACCCCAATTCCTTAACCTATGGGAGGGTTGCTAGGCGCTAGGTCGGCGACTGGAGAACATACTTCTAGGGTTAGGGGAAAGAGGGCTTAGGTTCAGAGTTTAGGGGTTCATCCCTCCTATACGGCGTTTAGCTAGGGATTTTTGATAATTTTTTTTTTAACTTCTTACGAGTCGACGCCGAGATAATTAATGCAAAGAGGGCTGGATCCCTGTCCTGGCCTTTTGTTGAATCTATCCCGCACTCATCTCCAAGGCTGCTCAAGATTTAAGATCCATGAATCCCCGCCCTCGTCTTCTCGTCCTCAGTCTAGGTCCTGGCTTTTCTTCCTCCGGGCCGGGGGGCCTCAATGTCGGCTCGTTCGTGACGAGGTGAGGGTTTTTGAAGAACACGGTTATGGACAAAGGTGCCTTGTGGAGCTGGAAAAGAAAAAAAAAGCGGCATACCAAATTACTTCGTTTTTGTCGAGTCTTGGAATATAGCATGGGCGTAGAAACTCGAAATTAGCCATGCCAATTCAGGGGGGCATGTCTTTCGGTATGCGCCCAAGATCTTTAGAAGGCCTCAAAGTAATTTTTGCTTCTACAAGAGGTTCTTAAATTAGCTACTCTAAATTTCGTTGCCACAATTTCGTACCTAGGAAGGCGACCTGTTTGGTACCCTCCGAGCTGCGTACAGAGCTGAGAGGATATCTATATCACAGAACTATATATCACTTGCTGCCAGGCCAGCTCTACTCATACAAGAACAAAAAGATAGATGAGAGTGAAGAGTATTAGAAAACCTTCAGGATATCCGAAAAAACACCTTCAGGCACGCGCGCAAGCTGTGAGACTGAAAAGAGAATAGGAGCCCTTTCCCAATCCTCCTATCCGTACATGTAGAACCCCCATACGAAACAATCCTTTCTCAAATGATTCCGTACTCCAAAGATTCCAGGTTTGTAAATTCCCCAGCGTTCGACACTGCGAGCAACCGGGGATGCCATAACCCCAACCCCCCCCCCATAACGCCTTTGTTTCCGTCCAAATAACTGCTACTCAGCACAGCGCTGGGCTAGAGTCCAATAAAATTCCCCTGTGCGAACCCCTGGTTCAACCCGCCCCCTAGGCCTTGCCCGGGCCCTGGCCCGGGCATCTGCTGCGCCTGGCCATCGTTCAGAAACCAGCTCCAATCCTGATCGATGTCCATCGGCACATTTTGCCAGCTAAAGTTGTTTGCCGCGGGCGGAAAATTGCTCATGCCGTCTTCGTTCAGCTGCGTGTCGAAGCCTGTGTTGTTGTTGTGCATGTAGATGCCGTCGTAGGCGACAAAAGGGTCGGTGTTGAACGTCGTGGTTGCATGCGTGGCGTGGGGAATGGTGGGAATGGTGGCGGACGAGGCCATGCCCTGGCTTTGTATTCGGTCGAGCATGCTGCTGTCCGTGTCGACAGGTGGCGTGAATTGCGTCGTAGACGAGATCGAAGACCCCGGCGTCGGTTTCCCGTTTTTCTGGAGGTGCGAGAGCGGCTTGTCGCCGCGACGGATGGAGATGGTGCCGAAGTATGGGATCACGAAGCTTGGAATACATTCCGCGTCATCCTCACCACACCCGTTGTAGTCGCGCAGTTTGCGGCGCATTTTCTCGAGCACTTCGTAGCTCTGCAGTGCAACTTTCCCGCCCTTCTCCGTGGACGCGCGCTGGAAGATGTCGATGCAGATTTCTATGAGCCGCCAGTCATTTTCTTGCTCCTGCGGTGTGGACACGGGAACCTTGCTGATGCCCATGTTGAAAAGGCCGAGGAGGAGAAGGATGGCGGCCGTGAAGCCGAGAAAGTCGACGGCTTTGCACTCGTAAAGGGGTTCGACGGTACCGCTGCGGAGGACTTGGTAGAGGCGGAGCATCTCGCGCGACCCTGTCAGGCATGCGGTTCTGCTGTAGCTGAAGCGTGGGTTGTTTGCCGATTTCAGCATAAATGGCAGATGGAGGTAGACGCGGATCTGGTGGAAGACCATTTGAGCTAGCAGACGCTCGCGGAGATCTGCTGCATTGGTTTGGCAGTCAACCATGGCCCCTGATACGTCTACCCACTTGGGGTCCAATTTGTTGAACAGATCCTCCATATCTTGATCTAGTTCGAGAGCCAATGCGAAGGATTGCTCCCCAACACCTTGGTTCCTATCAATGACCTTTCCGGCAATGATGGAGATCTTGTTCACAAAGTTCAAAGGGCTCATATAAGGTCCCGAATCTATGTTGGGAGAGGTCAAGTCGCAATGCGAATCGCTAACTCCATATGGCAATCCAAGAAGCAAGCTCACAAAGCGGTCGCCATGATATAAGGACCACCAAATGCTCTCGGCTGCTTCTGAATTTGTACGTTTGCGATGAAGTCCCTGTCGTTTTGGTTAACGAAGGGAACTGACTAGGTACGCCATACTCTCCACCTACCATAAGCTGAGCATACAACAATCCACGACGGTTAGCTAGCCAAGCTCTCCGTGGCTGACCAATGTCTGCGTACCACTTCGCTTCCAGAATCAGACACTCCATGCCTTCTAGGGTCGCGGCATACTCATCATCTGAAAGGACCCATCGATCGACCGTATTGATGTATCGATCAACATCGTCAGTTTCGCAGCATATACCAACTCCCAGGACCAAGATACCTAGCGCGCCAGGGCTACCTTCTGATAATGCGTACGCAGCGTATTGTGCCAGGGGTCTGGCGCCTGCAGTCCCAGTTGTCTTCTTTCGCCATGTCGTCCACCAACTGCTATTCCCAGCCAAAATTGCTTCTAGTTGCTGCCATGGAGGAAGCACATCTATAAGAGCCTGTCTGGCGCGTTTGCATTTCAGTTCCGAAGCTGATCCGGAGTTGTCAACCTCATCAGCCAGACGGTGGTTTTCATTACAAGTGACTCGAAGTAGCTCAGCAGGTGGTCCACCAGCGTTCGATGCTGTATCTCTGTTAGGTACTAGTGGATAAGATGCCTCAGACTTGGCGTAGTGACTGTCGGCATTATTGAGCTAGACGGATTGAGTAAGTGCGTAATGGCCCGGGAAGAAGAATCATGGCTTACGGCATCTTCAAGCACAGATAGTAACGGAGCATTCGCACCATGTCCGGCTCCAATTGGTCCTGGAACGGACGAAGAAGCCTCGGAGGAAAGAGGTGTTGGCGGAAATGGGTCCGTTCTCATATTGAAGCCTTTCACGGTCTCAGCAGGACTTTTATCGGTACGTTTATCAAGCAGGGTATCCACAAGAGCCTCTAAACGGGATACTCGCTCACGGAGGTTCTTCCTTTGATCGACTATGACATCTGCATTGACATGTTCTTGGTCAACGCATCTGGAGCCTCGAGCGAAGCATTCCGTGCAGACATTGGGATTGTCTTGTGGGAAAAGACATCGAATCTTCCTGCGCCGGCCTATACAACATCAGAAAATATACAAAGACAGCCGATTATTCTCATCGGTGTCTTCAAGGAGAACGTTCATGTGACTGATATGATGCCAGGGGAAATGATCGTTGCCGCATTGGAACGATACTCGTGGAGACGCCACCCTTAGCGACGGGGAGTTCGGGCACCCAAGGGAACGGCAGGCAATCCGATTAGGTGAACATACATTCAAAACAACTATGCGTTCCTTTTCGCATCTTCTTCCGGACAGCAAGTTCGGGTGAGGAACCCTTAGGCATTCTGTCGGTAAAAGTTGCGACTACCAAAGAACAGAAAAGAGATGACTTTGAAAAATTGTTACTTGACGGACAGTTCACCGACAAGAGTAATCATGAAAGGTAAACGTAATTATGAGTGAAAGGCCTTAGAGTAAAAAATCACTGGGGATAAGAGAAGACTGTGCTGGAACAAAGGCCGTGCGATTTCGTCCGGCGGCCTTAGGCGGTGCTGAATAATGAGCAGGATACTTGATACGGACAGGTTAGAAGCATAATCAATTCGCTCGCCACGGACGGGTCCAGTATATAATGGGGAAACACGACAGCAGGCAGCTATGGTACGCGCGTGTCGAATCATAGCTAGGGAGGTGATGTAAGCCTGGGATGATAGCCCTGCGTGAAGAGGTGTGGGTAGGTGTGGGTGGATGCCACCCGCAAGTGATGAGGACAAGGGAGCTCAGCCTCACTGGGCACACGGCCTTTCTTTAAACCGTCACGATAAAGCCATACATGTCAATTGCTGCATCCTCGACTGCTTCATGTACAGAAATATTTTTGGCGAGTTCTAGTTTCTCCGACTTGAACTTCATACGAGCTGCTTTTAGGCTCTTGACAGCTGTCAGCTGTCGAGCTAAGAAAAAGCAGCGTCCTATCGATAAGCTTTTCACAATGACGGTATTCCGCCGAAGCCGAAACACCAAGCTATATTCAAACATTCCACAAATTCAACTCCCAATTCAAACCTTCTAAAGTGTCTGTCGCTCTTCGAAGCCGTAGGCCTCCAATATTCGAATACAACTGGTTTCCTCCTCGGGACGCAGCATTGCTCAGCAGCCATGGCCACTCATAGACCCCCTCGTTCGTTGAATCACCTCCCGCCATCTCCGCCGCCGTCTCCCCCAAAATACCACGAAAGACACAAGAAACACTCCAACGACCCTTTATTTAATCTCTCCTTCCCACCGACTCAACCGCCCTCCCCGCCTTGCTCCACAAAGGAACAACAGCCACAAGAGCGTGAATCCTTCTTGACGCGTGTAAGCTCCCCGTAACTCACTCTCACAAGCACTCACTGACACCACTCAGGTCATAATCTCCCCGCTCCTCTTCATATCCTTCCTCATCTCACTCTTCCTCATCAACCGACGCGACCGCCTCGCCCGCGTAAATTCGCGTCCCCACCCTTCCCGCTCCTCGACCCTCATTTCATACCTCTCACTCACCGCCTGGGTAGATCCGGAACCATACCAGGATCCGCCTGGTTTGACATGGCAGATCGATCAGGGCAATAGCACGCCGGATGCGCTGAGGCCAAGTGCTGGGCAGGAGGGGCAGGTGCAGCACGGGTGGTTTTTGAGGAAGAAACATCGTGCCATGGCAAAATTACAGCTTGAGGATGCATTTGAGATGAGAGGGAGAGTTCTTGCAGCCATGGTGGGACTTGCGCTGCTGCAGGTTGGTGGGGTCATATGGGGAGTGTTGAGATTGTGGAATAGACTGCGGGGCGAATGAAGGAGGTAGGAAAGTAGCTATGCTGGGCATCCCATCGCGGCGCACAAGGCGAGGCCAGGAAGATGGTCGCGGGCGATCATAAACATCTAAAAATTGGGGCCAAGAGGTGGCTAGGGGCATCACGGAGAGAAAGGCTTCTAAGCCTTCCGATCAGGAAAAAATCAAAATGCACATCGAATCGCAACCCTAGATTAATGCAAGCGTAGGCGTTGGGGATACAATACTATTTGTAACATTCGCTTGGAGTTTGTAGGTTCTATATTACGGTAAATATGGAATGGAGTGCATTAGTCAGTTCACAATGGAATCGAAAATGAAGCATGAGGTGTAACATAACATTTGGAACTGGATAAAGTGTTTGCCAGAGTCATTCACCAAGGGAAAAGCTTGGCGCCGTCATTGGTGGCAGGTGCTGCCCCGCGCCAAGCCAGCGTATAGCTCGGGATACTCATGCGGTTTAAGACGCGTGTAATATAATCGAGACGGCGGATCATGCAACAACCTTTGACCAGCTTTCAAGCCAGATAATACAGAGCTACGTCCATAATATCTGCAAGTGAATATTGCCCAACAACGCGTGGCAGTCTGACCCTATTCACGTTGCGGCGAGAGTAATTAAGGCCATTCAGACTTCCTGAATCACCCCTCTTTCTCTCTCTTCCCCGTCATCCCCCCAACCGCCGCTGCATCAAGGTTTCCCCAACTCATTGTACCACAATATTACTCCGTCTCTTTAGCCGGCGGAGCCCCTCCAAGCAAGCAATCATGTCCTCCGGCTTTCACCCATTCAAGGGCAAAGTCAGCAGGCACTTTGGCGACAACGTAACATCAGGCTTCTAGTTCGCTTCGGGCCAGTATATACTGACCAATTGTCTCTACCAGCTCGCTCCAGACGACACATACCTAATCTGTGAGTCCGCGCCGCTCCATAGTGACTCGAGAACTATACTGACAGCCCTCAGACCATGACGTACGGTGTATGTATGCCTGAAGCCCTCCCCACACTTCCCTCTTGACTGTGATAATGACATGGCTACAGTGACAAAGCTGGACATGGATAGCATACGGAATGACTGGTTTACGGACAATGTGGGCTGCAGCGTGTAAAAATTCGCTGTCTTTGGTTCAACCTGGCTGACTGCACTTCCAGGCCATAGCATTCTGGGAAGAGTGCGCTGCCCCCACACCATCGTCGACCACACCTCACTCCAGCTAACCCTTTACCCACCCTTCAGATACCTAGAGCACGAAAGGCTCAAAGCCTACCCTCAAGCTAACATCTCCCTCCTCCGCCCCAGCATGTCCTTCATGCTGATGAGCACGCCGAACCCGCTCACCCTCAAAGACGTCCTCCCAAACTTTAGCGCCACAACGCACATCTTCCTGCCCATAAACGACTGCCAGAACGTCGAGCAAGTCGAAGGTGGCTCGCACTGGTCCCTCCTCCTTGTCAGCATCCTCGACGGTGTCGCCTTCCACTACGACTCCATGAGCCCTTCCAACGACACGCACGCCCGCAAAGTCGCAAAGAACATGGGCCAGCTGCTCGGTAAACCGCTGCAGTTTATCAACATGGATGACGCACCGCAGCAAGAGAACGGTAGTGATTGCGGCGTGTTTGTGTGTTTGATCATGCAGCATTTGTTGCTCAGGAGGCTGTTGAAGGTCGATGCGAAGGAGAAGGTTAGTATGAGTATGGCGGGCAGGGGCGTCAATGCCACGCATGGGAGGAAGCAGATGTTGAAAATCATTGACGGCTTCAGGAAGGAAGGCGAGAGGCGGAGATCGTGAGTTTTCCCCAACTTCCATCCCTATATTCCTTCGACGAGCTGGAGAGTGCTTATGAAGCATGTCGACACAGCACGAGCCCGTCCCATAAGGACCATTCCAAGTCGAAGAGTCCGCCCAGGATAGGCGACGAGAACGAGACCGCGAACGTGAAAACGTGAAGACTAGAGATTATGTTGGAAGGCTTACTTGCTGTTGGAGCTGGCGGTGGCGTTTTGCTCCATGCATGGCGTTCAAGGTGAAATTACATCTGCTACCAGATGCTCAGGGTCGGGTAGTCGCGACCAGCCCTGCAAAGAGCAATGGCAATCGATGAAGTGGAAAGCGTTATGCATATATACCATGATGTTAATGTAGCATGGCATGATCAGTATCTGGATTATGAATATTACAGATACAACCTGCAGAGAAGATTAGTCCGATAATGGACGAAGGCCATAGAACTTATTGAATCTTGATTGCTGTTCGTGTGCGCTCATTGTGAGATTATGGTTAGCCGGTTCATCCAATCGCACCTGTAACGTAGAAGTGTAATGGCTTGGCCAAGTCCCACGGACATCAACAGCCAGAACACGACTACGTCGACGATATTAACCTCTCCCCAAAACTTTTCCTCAGCAGAAGGAAAACCCAGAAGCCCATGGCCAGACAAACCTCCATGATCGCTCATAGCGGCATTTTTCGCAGCGGAAGACAATGCAAGGGATCGATAGAAAGAGAGCCTCGACGATCAGGAAGGAATAAGGATGTACGCGTTGCAGTATATACTGCACTCGTCGCAGCATACGGGTGGGGAGTGGTATGACGCCGAGCCCTGACGAGCCCTGACGCTACACGAGCCATGGCCTGTTCTTTTACTTTGGAATGGACTGGAGGGATTGACGAAGACTGCGACTAAGGTTAATCATACGTTGCTCTTTGGGCGTCTTAACAAACGCTGCCACGGTAAGGGCGGCTGCCAGCGTGGCGAACACGCAAAC
>KV744960.1:53275-70777 GCA_001692735.1 Lepidopterella palustris CBS 459.81
TTTCCCCCGGCCGGCTGAAGGAGCGGATGGACCTTGTTCCAGGAATACCATGTAAATCATGAGGTGCTTAATCGTCTGGTCTAGCTTGACGGGTTTGCTCAGCCAGGCTCATCTGGTAGGCGTATATTAGCGCGGGCAAAACAATCCTTTCGTGAGCACAGCTTTTGACGGATCATAACGTTATGAACAAAATATAAACGGCGTGCTGTGCTAGTACAAAAAGAAAAGAATTTTAGAAGGATTGGTTAGCGTACTAACCACCGGTTGCAAAGAGGGACTGTACTGGCTGGTTGTTTGTTGCCCTTTTCAAGCTAGCAAGGTACACGCCCATAACAATTGAAAAAGCACTCTAGGCGAAATCGTACAAAAGCTCTACGCCGAACCATGACATGCCCGGAATTGGTAACCTCATTCATGCTCATAACCATTCATTCATGTTCATAAATTATGTCAAGTAATTCGGCGAAACATCAAAAATGAGACTGCACTGCAACACCTCACGAGGCTTCGACATCATAAAACCGTCACCTCCCTAAGCTCTTCACCTTATCAATAAGCTCCTGGGCCATAGCCTTCTTGCTCTCATCAATCCCCTTAAAATATGTTGCCTGGGCAGCTTCATGCTCCCTCGTATACCGCTCAATAAGCGCATACCTGTCTCTTTCATACTGCCCGATAATACCCGTGAGGGCGACCTCGGAGTCGACGAGTTGGCGCACGAGACGCCTAGATATGCGCGTCAGCATGTCAAGCACTGCGCGATGGTGTGGCTTGAGGCTCGCTTCCCACTCCATCTTCTCCTCCTGCTCCGCAGAGATTTGCTCTTGCGGGACTCGGGTAGCGGAGCTGGAAATTTGGCTGCTGTTTGAGGGTGAGGGTCGCATTGCCATAAGGGGCGCCTTAGTGTTGGGAGGTGCCTTGTTCATGGGAGTGGCCTTGGTAAGACGGACATTGCCCTCTTCCGGGGCTACGAGAGTCTCGTCAGCATCATCGTGGATGTCCATCTGCTGGTCAGGGATTGGAGTGTGAGGTATGGGTATCGTATGTGAACCATAGGAATTCGGCGCTTGAGCGAAGTCTTGGGTGTGCTCTGCAGGGTGTTGTGACATAGACATTGTCCGTCGTTTTGGGTCGCCTTGCAAAAGTTGATGCACCTTTGTAGGCTCTTCAACCTGTCCGGCAAGCCGTTGCGGAAGGAATATTGCCCCTCGCGTTGGCTGTTCGTGAAAGAATCCGTGGATTTTCGTTGGCTCCTCAATCTGCCCGGTAAGTCGTTGCGTAAATGACGTCGGGCGTCGTTTTGGCTGCTTCTTAGTACGATCCTTAAACGGATCATCTGCTTCTTGCGTTTTCCGTGCATCTGCCTTGGCTTTCTCAACCACATGGTTAGAAACATGCCCGGATATGGCTCTGGATTCTGCAGTTGGTGGAGCAGGTTTCGGCTTGCTATTGCTGGACATAATCTCATCTGGGATAACTTCGTCGGGTCTCGAGTCCGGGCGTAGCAGGTTCCCTCTGCCAAGAGCATCTTCGTCACTGTGAGTAAGTTGACCGTTATCATCATCACCATCAATATCTTCATCGCCTCTCATGGATTCATCAGCGCCCATGTTGTTGAGAAGGTGTGCCATACTTCCTCGGAATGCTGATGATTGCTCGACGGCAAACCTCATTGCTGGGCAAGGGCTTGCAGCTTGGTTGACACAAGCAGAACCTGTGCGAGGTGCAAGGCCTAAAGGGGACCATCGCTCGCTTTCGATACCTGCGTCCGCGATATCCTCGTCGATATGTAGGGCTAGTCGACTGTGTTTTATTCTTTTAGCCTCTCGCGCTCTTGGAGGCTGTGTTTCAGCCGGGCTTTCCTGTAAAGTCAGCTTCAATTTCGGCCGCGGTGGTGAGGACTGAAAGAGGGCGCGAGGAGATGGGCTGGATTGGAAGGCGATTCCATCGTCTATGGAGTCAAGAGAATCGGTTTCCGCCTGTGACCGGTGGTCTTCTGTTGACCTCGATATTATTGTGGCTGCCGGTTTCGTATGAGAAAGGAGCTTCCCCAGAACCTTTGCCTTCTTGTAGTAAGCAGCTTGCGTTACTCTGCTGTCGACTTTTGTTTGCTTCTTTTTGGAAGTGCTGGCGACACTCTTGGGCTTCGGCCTATTACGTGTCGCAGGCATTTTCCTATTCGAGTTTTGCTGTTTTGGTTTAGTTTGGACGTACTCAGGGTCGTTATTATCCTCTAATTCGCCCGACTCGTCATAATTAACTCTTTTGGCTGCTGCACGTCTCACGCGTTTCTTGGGTCTTTGGCTATCATCTGGAGGAATGTCATAGACATTTTCTTTGTTAGTCTCCGTTTCCGATACGTCTTGTTCAAGAGTATCGTTCGCCAATATCCTCTTCGCTGCTGGCTTCGAGGACTTTTGAAAGCCAGCGGTTTGTACGCTACCTCCGTCGATCTCCTTGGACAATGCAATATCGCTGGTAGCTTTGCATACCCTTTCGTTCTCTGCCACGAGTTCCAAAGGGCCTCGAGTGCTCAACAGTTCTGAGGCATCGACGCCATCAACGTGCGGAGATGTTGGCACCAAGGGTTTAGTGCCCAATGGGTTTGGCATTCCTGATATATCATTGCCTTGATTTTGACCTCCCTTGTTAAGGATACCCGCTTTCTGGACTTCTCCCGCAGATGTAGTGTCTTCCTGGTTAGTCGTAGTAGGTTTCAATATCCGCTTTCGAGGCCTGGGCGGGCTGTCCGGAACATCGTACCCGTCCCCTTTGTCTGTATGTTCCTGTTTTGATATCTTTGTGCTATCATTTGGGTATCGAGTTTTTTTACTTCGTGAGGACGAGCCTGAGGCGAGTACGGAACTCTTTTCTGGTTGCCTCCGCCTTATTGTTGAAGAACGTATGGTATCATTTGGGCTCTGTACTATTGGAAGCTCGGACAGGCCATAAACCATCTGGCTCCTCGAGGCCTTTGCATGGGGACGAGGCACAGCCGTTGTGATTTGCACCAATGAAGTCTTGGCTTTGGTTACGCCTTCACTCGAATGCTGCACAGGCTCGATATTGTCGACTTGCTCCTCTCGGTGATCCAAGGACCTGCTTATATCTAGAACATGACTACTTGACATCTTTCTTCTTGAACAGTTCGTGTCTTGTGAGCTCAAGATCGCTTGTTCTTCCTGAATGGTTTTCATAGCCTCGATAGCATCTTCAACACTTCGGAACAGGATCGACATCTCTTTCCCATATCGTTCCTCTGCGTCATAAAGGTAGGTCCAAGAGTTAGAATCCATATGCATGGTCACAGCAGGAGCCGAATCCCCCGTCCCTTTTCCTTGGGCACTATGAAGCATCGCCTTTCTGAGTTCCATTTTTGCAATGTTCGTTACCGGAATGTCAAAGCATTGCATAATCTGCTTCGGTGATGATGGTGTGATGGCCGTGAGATTTCTGCGCTCAATCAAGAGCAATATCATTCCCGTTTCCTCGAAGCACTGAACACCGTCCTCTGCAGTGATGGCTACCGCGTATAGAACTCCAACTTCATTCGCCGGACTAATGAATTTCAAACCATGTAGATCGTCAACAAAATCTTGAAATTTCTCCATCCAAACCTGACTCTCCTCCGAAGGGAACTCGGGAATAGCCAATGTAATAGCATCTGTGGACCAGAAGCGTGCGTGCGGAGAGCCGTCCATGACCATCTTACGGATTATCATTCCGGCAACCAGCTTCAAGTCCTCTGACTGAGTAGTAATAACTTGGCCAAGGCCCGTGAGGTCGATTGAGGATCTTTGGAGGTGATTGAGAACGTCGTCGTACGTTTCTATTAAGCGAAGCAGGACCAATCCAATCTGTGCAGCGTGCCAGTCAGTCAAGGCTTCTATAGTGAAGGGCCTTCTCGAATCCCCCGAAATGCTAGATCATGTACATACCCATCTCCTTGTTCTTGTTGGAAATGATGTAGTCATGAAGGCGAGCAAATATTTTGTAGCTGCCGCTGGTGCCGCCGTACCGATAGATCCGTGTTGAATGTTGATCTAGCATTTAATAGATTAGCAATGGATCAATGCGTCATCGCATATTTACTTGCCATGAGGTCGTAGAGACGCCGGCAAGAGGCGATACTGCCCGATGGGTCGAGTGCAGCCTCAAAATCGTGCGAACTCATCTCGATCATGAGCGACGGTCCAGAGCCAAAGGGCTAGGAGGTCAAGAATCGAGGTAAGGCGAATGAAGAACAGAAGACGAATAGGTATCGGATTTGATCCTGAGTTGAATTGCAGCAAATTTGCCTAAAGTGAGGTAGATGAAAAATGACACGTAGATGGCCGTGGCTGATTGCGGGAGGAAGTTGCGTCTTGCTCAAGCTCTCTTCGTCAGGCAGCACTGGAGCTCCACAGACGCGGCATCATTATAATTTGTGGAAGGGTGGACTTCAAACTAGTACCTACAGTGTCCTTGAGGGTTGCTTTGCCATGAGTTGGGCATTCCATATTACGCTACATATTGCAACAGGAAACGGGCTACAGAGAGGGAGAATAGTGCAATACAGAAGCTTCGAAGCACCTTAATGCGGGACCACACGAAGCACGAATACCTGTCTTGCGTTGGAAGAAGTACCTGGTCTATCATCTTCATAACGTAGGATCATGAGAATGAGAAAGTTTATTGCTGAAGACGAAAAGTCCTTGCCTGTTGGTCAAATGGGACGCGAGGGAGTTGGGCGAGAATCCTCACTACAGGAGCACAACAAAGAGTGATACCACTCGAGCGCAGCGAGGACAGGATTAGGAATCTTTATAAGAAGAGCTCTGGCGAGGAATAAATAATAATAGAAAAGTGAATACATTTGCGAAGCTGCCTCGTATCCTAGGCTCGAAATCGACACCCAATCAAATCTGATTAGTAACAACTCGGGCCGTCCGCGGGTAGACGTTACCTCAGCGAGCTCAGACATGATTTTGATTGGAACGCATATTCCATCGGACCGTCCGCTAACTGACTAGCTCTTTATGGCTGCCCAAAATTACGCCTGAGGTACTTGTATACAAATTTGTTAAGAGCGAACTTGGTATCTTGGAGGGCGTAGCCGCTGTGAGAGGGTAGATGAATTTCTTCAAAGTTGTTGACAGAACACAACAAAGTCCCTCAGACCATGGAATTGACCTCCTGTTCATAGAGCGTTTAGCGGATGTTCCGCTAAACAACAGGAGTCAATTTCTTGGTCTGAGCTTGCTGAGGTTAAGGGTAGACGCTGTTCCATTCACTCCTGTCCTATTTGACTTTATCAGACATCCAGGCGCGTTTGAGAATCCAGTCAGTGGTGGTCTGATGAGAATGGCAACGGTAAATCTCCTAACTGGGCCACCACGACACTCTATCGGACATACTTCCCTATTGGAGACTTTTCTAGCCGACCCCCAACGTCCTTGCAGCCGTCTCCTCTATTGGCGAGCTCTTCGTCGGAGAAAAAAAAAGGCCGATTTACGGTACGGGCCTCAATACCAACCCCTAATTCTTACTCTTCAAAATCAAAACCAACACCACAACACCACCAATTTACAATCAAATTGCTTCGTTTCGAGCCTAAATTATGCCTCCTATTGCAAAGATTCACAGATCGCGCAAATCCCGTGCCTAGTACTTTACCCCCCCTCCAGATCTTGTCCACAAAGGGGCAAGCATAAAGAAGGTTGCAGTGGCTCGCTTCAAGCGTGTTTTTAAGAAGGAAATTAATTACGGACTAATCTATAATATATATAAGTAATACAATAAGCTACTAAGCGGTTACATAATTGTAGAAGGGCATGTGGGCAGATAACATAGTATTAAGCATTGAATTATGTATAGAAATTACATCTGTTTGGTGTTGAGGCCCCTGACCTCAATCGGCCTGTTTTTTCTCCGACGAAGAGCCTGAGGCATCGCTTCATGAAAGAGTGGAAATAGTGCCGTGCTCGCAACATGCCTTTCCTGTCGTCAAAAGGCTCCTTAGATATGATTAGTGATGCCTCCACGTGACCCGACACATATCGCCGACTTGCCGTTAAGTGCGTAAGCATTCTGCGTGAACCCTTCGTCGACAGGGGTAAGTTTCTAGAGTCTTGCATCACAGAAATGATGCCGCTTCTCTCCTTCCAGAAATACCTAGTGCCCGAATACTTCGTAAGTATATCGGCTTGGGCTGTACGGCCGTAGATTTACGCGTGCGACAGCCCACCAGCGTGGAACGCTTCGAGAGTAAATTTATTTATTATCATGGCCTATCCAACCTTTCACGTTGCACAAAACTACCAACAGCATGACAGAGAAAGAAAAGGAAGACATTGAAGCTGGGAGGACTCCAAAACCTGGAGCGGCGACCCCCGATATTAGCGAAACAAGGCTGAACGTCGTAATTGCAGGGTGTGATTCGTCCCGTTTCTTCAAGTCCTCTACAACAAGACCCAGATCTCCTAATTTTGGTATAGGTTATGGCTATCTCTTTTCAT
The DNA here is from genome assembly GCA_001692735.1 of Lepidopterella palustris CBS 459.81. Lineage (NCBI taxonomy): Eukaryota > Fungi > Ascomycota > Dothideomycetes > Mytilinidiales > Argynnaceae > Lepidopterella > Lepidopterella palustris. The sequence goes on from KV744960.1 coordinate 59,773, forward strand.
ATCAGCTATGGACACTACTATCATCACAACAGCTTTGCTCCGGATATCAAGCGATTTCAATGCTCTGAATCAATCGGGGTGGCTCGTCGTTACGTATCTTTTGACATATAACTGTAAGTCCGAAATTGCGGTTGAAGGCTTTTGCATAGGATGTGCTAAGGGAAACCTCGTACAGCGTTTCTGATGATCACTGCTAAGCTCAGTGACGCGTGGGGGATCAAACCAGTCCTCCTTGTCTGCAATTTGTTCTTTCTTGCCTTCTCAATGGCATGCGGTGCAGCCCAAACGATGAATCAACTGTACCTGACCTTCTCCCCAGTTGATTTGAGACATGCTGTAGCTGACTGAGCGTATTAGAATCATTTTCCGTGCTTTCCAAGGGATAGGAGGGTCAGGGCTCTACTCTCTCGTTTTTGTCGCCATTATGAGGCTCATTAGTCCCGAGAAAATTGGCTTCTACTCTGGTGTCATTAGCTCCGTCTTTGCAATTGCAAATCTCCTCGGGCCTGTTCTCGGAGGTGTCATTACAGACAACACCACGTGGCGGTGGATTTTCTTTCTGAAGTAAGCCATACCCTTCACGTCATGCTGCAACCAGATAATTGACACTTTTTTAGCGGCCCTGTAGTTGGTTCTGCATTTGTTCTGCTAGCTTTTGCTATGCCAGGAACTGAAGACAAAAAGTCGCACATGGAACGACTCAAGAAATTCGACATCATAGGAGGTATTCTTTCGGTGGGCTGGCCTATTCCTCTCCTTTTTGCCCTCCAGGAAGGAGGCTCCCAATTTGCCTGGAACAGCAGCACTATCATTGGAACACTGACCGGTGGTGCCTTGGGGCTCATTGTCTTTGGCTTGTACGAGACCTGGATAACTTATCGGACAACAAAAGAGCCAATTTTCCCTATCAAATTCCTCAAAGACCCAGTAATAGTCCTGCTCATGTCGTAAGTCCGGACTTGTTCTCTCAAAGTGGTATATCGCCATTCTAACCCTAATTTAGGGGCATGTTCTTTCTAGGCTTCTCTTTTTATGCAGCTATTATCGAGCTCCCCCAACGCTTTCAGGCCGTAAATGGTACATCCGCCGCAAGGGCCGGCATCCTCCTTTTGGCCTTGACCCTGGCGACTCCGGTTGGCGCTATGATTGCTGGGGTTGTGATGGGGAAAGTCATTGCTGCCGAGTATCTTTTGGTTATCGCCAGCGCTATCACTATACTCGGAGGAGGTCTACTCAGCAGCCTCCCAGTGCACCACTCCATATCGTCAGCGGAGTACGGTTTTGAGGTCATTATGGGGCTTGGATTGGGTTTCGCGAGTCCTCCATACTACTTTCTGCTTGGGACCTCGATTGATAGAAGGGACTTGGGTGAGCACACCACCATTGACACGCGAATCCACCCTTGAAGTCCACTGACTGGCATCGCTTTCGTCAGCGACGGCAACCGGTGCCCTGAACATGTTCCGAACACTTGGCGGGTCCGTCGGCGTCGCTATCTGCTCCGCTCTCCTCCACACCCAACTCCGCACCGACCTACCTACATTCCTCGACCCTGCCCAAGTTGAGGCTCTCGACCATTCTATCCATAGCGTTGCATCCCTACCTCCTGAACTTGCGGTGCGTGTGGGCACAATATTTGGTCACAGCTACAACAAGCAATTCCGCGTCTTGATTGCATTTGCAAGCGCGAATCTAGTTGCGTCGGTGCTTTTACTAATTGCGAAGAAGAGAAACGGGACGTTTGGACTTATTCCGGACCGAAAAGAAGATAACGGTTCGGTTGAAAAGGCAAATGCAGTAGAAGGGGGGCAGATGGAAATGCCAGCTGACGATAGAATAATGCAGGAGAGCGTGCAACAAGACGCAAGAGCAGTGACATCCAGTCAGGAAGTTGAAAATGGTATGAAGTATGAAGAGGAAAGTTGATATACTAACGAAGAAAGGTTTTGGAAATCGTGTGATTTAATTTCATTAAGCATTCCAACACAAGAATCGAGACAAGATTTGCGTCCCACGTGTGCGAAGGGGATGAAACCTGTGGAGCTGTCTTTTTCAGGTGCTGGTGGCTTTAGGTGCATAGACCTCTTCCATCTGAATTCGAAGAAGCCTGCACCAGAGCCCCGATCAAGGCGTCGCTGGTATAAACATTGCCACCTGAGGATCGACGTAGTTGGCAGTCCGAGGGTTCCTTTGGCCTTGGGGAGTAGGCTTACGGTATTCCTGGCCATGGTGCGCCTAGTATATTAAAGAAACCCTGTCTATTTCAGCCTGCACTCTACCGAAACCCGGCTGGATGGGAGACTGGGCGAAAGAAGAATATGCTCCAAATGCCTGCAAAATTCTTCAATATTCTTGAGCACTCATTCAGAGTACTTTTCACGATGGAGAGCTGTTGTTGATGGAAAAACCCAACCGCCACAAGCCACTGGCGTCTGCCACGACCCACTGCCGCTCATGTGTGCCGGCGGCTTGCTTGCTCTGCACTCCAATTCGCCTGTCCGAGGCCACCCCGCAACTAGTGACAGCCCTGTCCCGTTTACCTTCCACACGCCTCTTAGACCGTTTCTGCTTTTTTAAGCATGAATTCCTACACACAACGACGTAACCCATGCCGTTCAAACAACTGCTGAAGTCCGGCAGACAAAGCGACCCCACGGTGCGAGAGGGTGTGCGACTTGATGTCTGGGCCAACGGCTGACGGCCCTAGTCAGCCCGGGTTCACCGAATATTACTGGGGCGATTTTGAGCTCTAATAAAGGCCTTGCCCGCTGCTAGGGTATTCGAACCACGTTTTACTTTACTTATGCTCACCTAGTCCTCGCTCCTCTAACTTGTTACCACGTGTGAAATTGCTGAAGATGAAGCCTGAAGACACTAGCAGTGTTCGCGCGCCATCAGAGGAAGAGAAGAAGATTCCGTACGAGCAGGGTGAAATTGCGTCGGCTGTCAATGACCTTGCTGATCCTGATGCTGGCTTGACTGAAGAAGAGCGGGCTGTGCAGGTAACCTTGGGATGCACCAAGCTGAAGACACCATGCTGAAATTCAATTCATAGGACCGCAGGTTGTTATGGAAGCTAGACCTGAAGCTGATTCCATGGGTATGTACAAGGACTTGTATACATTCGTTTACGAAGAGGCACTGATAGCACCAGCTCTGCTTCCTCTACCTCATTTCCTTCCTCGACCGCACTAATATCGGCAATGCTAAAATCGACGGCCTGCAGAAGAACCTGCATATGACAGACGGGCAATATAATGCCGCGCTCTCCCTATTCTTCGTCTCTTACTCTCTCGCCGAGCCACTCACCAACGTGCTCCTCAAGCGTCTGCGGCCAAGTGTATTTCTTCCCGCTATTATGGTCCTCTGGGGAATCGTCATGACGACAATGGGCCTTGTGCATGATTTCTCCGGGCTAGCAGCTGCTGTAGGTCTTCACCACTCGCCTGTTACCAGTAATCCTGCTAACGCTTGTACCTAGCGATTCTTCCTCGGCCTCGCCGAAGCCGGCCTCTTCCCGGGCGTGAACTACTACCTCTCCTGCTGGTACAAACGCTCCGAATTCGGTATCCGCGCCGCCATATTCTTCTCTGCAGCTGCCGTCGCCGGCTCCTTCGGCGGGCTTCTCGCAGCCGCCATCGCGAAGATGAACGGTATCGGAGGGAAGCACGGCTGGTGCTGGATCTTCATTCTCGAGGGGCTAGCCACGATCCTCGTCGGCATCGCGTCATACTGGATGGTGCACGACTTCCCCGACGATGCGAAATTTTTGAGCCCCGCTGACCGCGCGCGTGTGATTCGGCGGCTGAGAGCAGATAAGCAGAGCTCAGCCGAGCATGAAGAATTCAAAATGAGTTTTTTCTGGGCGTCGGTTAAGGACTGGAAGACGTATGCTTTTGCCATCATCTACATGGGCTGCGATGGCGCGCTGTATGCTTTCTCGCTATTTCTGCCCACCATCATTAATGAGCTCGGCTATACATCTACGAAAGCTAATTTGCTCTCTGTCCCGCCATATGCCGCTGCCGCGATCCTCACGGTGCTGATCGGATACATTGCCGACCGGACGAAGCAGCGCGGGCTGTGTAACATTGTTGTGAGTTTTCTGGGAATCGTCGGCTTCGCAATGCTACTGGGTTCCAGCAAGCCGGGCGTCAACTACGCGGGTACATTTCTCGGCGCACTTGGTATATACCCTTGTATCGCGAACACGATCTCCTGGGCCTCGAACAATGTCGAGGGCGTCTACAAGCGCGGCGTTACGCTGGGATTCGTCATCGGCTGGGGGAATCTGAATGGGGTCGTTAGCAGCAATATCTATCGCGGGAAGGACAAGCCGCGGTTCAAGCCAGGCCATGGGACTGTCATGGCCTATATGATCCTTTTTTTACTCGGTGGCAGCACCGTCACGAGATGGCTGTTGGCGAGGGAGAATAAAAGGAGGACCAAAGGGGAGAGGGATGGGTGGGTTGAAGGGAAGAGTGAGGTTGAGGTTGAGATGCTGGGAGATCGGAGGCCGGATTTCTTGTATACGTTGTAGGGAAAGTCGAAGCTTTGATGGGGAAAATTGGTCATGATGAGTGAGGGATCGTTTTCTGAACAAGTTGTCGAGGATTCGGTGGAGAGTTGGGTGCCCTTGAAGTTGATAGAGAGCCGATACTCCGGCGATGAATGTAGAGCACTGTAAGTTGAAATGCTTGTGGTTTCTCATGTCAAACGTGTACGGCGATGTCGAACATAGTCTTCACGTCTTCGCGATAATCAAGCCTTAGATACTCTCCCCTCTCGGACAACGAATTCGGGAGTGCAGAACAGGCACTTATAGTCTGGATAGAACAAGACATTATCTTCTCCACGCTGCTGCTCGGTGAATGGGGGAACAAGAGTGTAGCGCATTTTATACCGTAAAACGTTAGCGTTGTTTACAAGTGGTCCAAGCGCCAATGATGTCGAGTCCCGTCTCCACGTCCGCATTTCTCATAAGAACATTCAATGAAAATAAGTCACAACCGTTCCTCAAGCTTTCAACGAGTTGCCTCCCTTCTCCCTATCTGGAGCTTCGCCGCAGCACAGAATAGAAGCGTGTCCATACCCTCCGGAGACACCCTGGCCTTCTGGTGATTGAAATAATGTGCAGAGTGGGGAAGGTATTACCGCTGAAGACAAGTCCATTCAGGCATTTCCCAAGGTTAAAAAGGACCTCGATTTCTATGTACCTAGGCAGGGACGAATGAATGTCCCGGAAACAACCAAGTGAGCTGGTCTCAAATGTCTCGAGCTGAAAGCGCAGATGCATATCGGGTTTTGCCAAGATATTGATTCGTTTACAAAATTTGTATCAAAGGAGCTTCGCGCCATGTTGCATATTTGGTACATGATTTCGAGGGTAGTGAATATTGTACATTTTCAATGCTAACACGGAGCTCCTCTGTCCTACCTCACTCTTTCCGTGTTCAAATGGATCCACTGGGCATCCCGTCATAACAGGGGCAGGAGTGATTGCACTGCATCCCATAGCTTCAAAGTCTGTTTCTCTCCTACTTTTTAGCATTAAACACTATCACATCACTGACAAGGGCGGTCGTGCTGGTACACATTGTCACTCATTGATCATCCTCATTGTATTCTTGAATACCGCGTTCTTGTTACCACACATGCTTATCGTTCTTGCACCTTTCCCTGATTTCAACTTCCAGAGAAAAGCTCTTTTTAAACATTCTCACCTCCAATCGGGGGTGGCCCCAAAACGTCTTCACAAATCTACCTCTCTCGGGGCGTAGCTGGATCCCAATCGGCCCCAGTCTCTCCCGTTTTTGGACCTACCATCCCACCAGTGACTTCATTCTACGAGTCTCCAACCGAACACACCCTTTCAATCGGTCCTTCAACCCGATCTACAGTCGACAGAACGTCTTGTGTCTCAGAGCCGCGAACAATCGGACAATCGAGGGCCCTAGAACCTCATCGGAATATGCGCAGCAGCGATGTAAATAACGAGCAGGTATCTCCGCCAGATGACGATAAAGACAACGCTTCATCAGGCAAGCGCTCGGAGGGCCGTCGGCACGTTTTCACATCTAGTCTCCAAAACTCACGCACTGATAGTAGTACCTCCATTCGGCCCACGCAACGACGTGTGACACATTCAGCACAGCATCGAAGAGCGAATTTTTCAATACGACGGGAGAGACCTCGTATATCCTTCCACAGGGTACTGTCATCCTTGTTTACCGGAGGAGCAACCGCAACAACACCATCGCAATTGCGCTCAAGGACTGGCTCTAGTGCGTCTGACCTTCTTTCATGCTCGGGGCCAAATGCACACGACTCATTACAGAGTCTGGAGTTGATCTCTCCTGGAACTTTTATCTTCAGCGGTCCCAGCTTGAGATCGGCAAACTCTAGCTCTCTTGGCAATGAAACCTCTCGCGTTCCAAGCCAGTCGTCGCTCAATGTAATGGGTAATGGTAGCCATCTCAATGTTGACATGCGTTGCGATACCCAGAAAGCGAACTCGGAAACAAATTCAAACGACAGTGGCAGTTTTATGGAAGACGGCATCCTGGAGCCATTCCTCTATTGCAACATTACTCGGAGCATGTCTGATGTCCTTCTTGGAGTTAGCAGCCCCATTGAGGAGATGGATGATCCTATCTCTGAAGATGCGAATGAGGAGAGCCACGTGCTGTCAGATAGCGCTCCTCTCGGCCCCACTGGTCAAATACCATATCAGCTAGCTCCTCTACTACCACCCCCGGTACTGCTAACACTCTTGTACTATCTCGATTTTGCGACGTACAAATCGATGAGGTTGACATGCCGGTCCTGGTTTCATGGTCTGAAATTGGTGGCTCCGCCAAAGTTCCCGGCTTCCTACAATCTTCCCAATGAGATCATTCAGCATGTGTATGATCACCTAGGGCCTACGGACTTCAACGCTGCGCGGCACACATGCCGATCTTGGATGATTGCAAGTCTCGATCGCAGTTTGCTAGTCTCTATGCTCAAAAGAGGTTCATGGTGGAGCAGCGCTGAACACGACATTCGAAGGCGAAGACAAATAACAGCACGCGATCCGTCTGCTCAAGCGAGCGAAGAATGGTTTCTCAGTACACTTCTGTCTCGGGAATGTGCATTGGCTCCAAATTGGACGGGCAATGGACTTGTTTCACTTGCGGCACAGAATGAAAAATACCAGGACCCTCTGGTGGAGACAGCGCGAACTGACTTCGGGGATCTAGCAAATGGCTATGCTGGACCTGAAGGACGACATAGTGGCGGCCTGGTAATCACCGTCAGCGTCTGTGGTCGATTCTTGCTCGTTGCCGAAGGCGGCATGATCTACATCTATGAGTTGGTGAACAACGATTTGCGTCCCCTGACAAGCGTAGTCTGTCCTCGCAGGGTTCTCGCAATGAGCATGGATGCAACTTCACATCGATTTGCCATTGCAGCACTCCTCGATGGCAGGATGGGCCTTGTCTGCGACCTTCATCTTGGGCGCGAGCCAGACGGAGACAGCTTGGCCATGCCAACAGGGATTGGCATGAATAGTGAACACCATGCATACCGATACAAGTCAAAGGCTTCAATTTTTACCAGTGGATTGTCTGGTAATTATAACAATGTAAACACCGAGGACCGCGACGCTGCTACACATGACAGCAGTATGAACTGGAACACCGATATCGATGTCGATGAACAGGTTCCAGAAATGTTCAATACGGTCGACCTCCAAGCAGATAGCCAAGGTGTTAGCCTGCATGGCACCAACAACCCTCGGAATTACGATCGGAACCGTATTAATCGGAATTGGAATCTTCGGTTACGTGGAAGACCAAGTATTGTAAAGAACGATGGTGGACACGGCCCGTTTTCGCAGGAATCCGAAGGCATTGCCCTCGAAACAGGCCCTCGCAGTATCTATCGCCACCTATGCTCAGACGACGACCCACCTCGCAGCGTATCTATATGCCCTCAGCGACGTTGCGTTGCCTTTGGCTGCTCTGCCGGGATTGAATTGCACTGGGTCGATGCATTGACTGGACAAGACTTGAATCGATGGTTTCCACTGACTGCACCCAGCGACTTCCTCTACTTCCTGCCTCCGCGCCCTGGTGTCGACTCGGCTAAGAAACTGAGATTAATATCGAGTGCTGCGCATCCTAGCGACAGGCCTTCTATTTGCAGACGCTTCTTCTCCAGTAGGCCAGCGTTAAGCCTGTTCTGGAGCTCTTTCGGCTTCGAGAATCGTGGTCCCACACATGGGGGTGGTGTGGCAAACTGCGATCATTTCAGAGCAGTTCCGCTTAGCGATGGCTATCACGTTCTCTTCACCGACCCCAACTCCAGCAAACTCTTCCTAGGCAGTGATGCACCTCTAGGTGGACCCACAAAGCTCCTCCGAAAGATACTACTCGTTCCACCAGAGCAAGACGACATCCCTCGCCTCTACACCACAGCCGCCGATTTGGGGTGGGGTGCTAGGATAGTGGTTGCATACGGTGACACAGTGGTCCTGTATTCTGTGCCGCCGGATGTCTTTGCTCTTTCTAAGCTCGACCAGAAGGCCGAGAGCCTAGACGTCTATCCATCCTCATCTTTTACAACCAGCGACGAGACAAGAGATTGCTGGATCAATTGGTGGCCGGAACGCGATGCACCACATCACCCGGTTTGGCCCCTGGCTGTAAGGGGCACTGTTATAGGGACAGTGGATGGCTTGGTAGAGCTGGCCATATATACAAAGCCAGATCTGACGATCTGGGCCTTTGGGCTCGATGGACGAGCCAGAACGTGGCAAGTTGATTCCGGACAACGCCCCATATTGGTGGCTAAACGCAACATTGGCCGCGACGGTATTGTAAATGACACTCAAGAAGTCGACGCTGATGGCGACGTCGTGATGGCTGACGTGGAAATGGATGGTGAGCGCTCGATTGGTTTGGACGGACATGACTCATTACTGCTGCAAAGGATACCCCGGGCGCTGCATGTAGACAACGATAAGTTTGTCGATTTTTTGGATTTGAGCTCGGGCGAGGCGTGGTATGATCAGGACGGTGACATTGTTATGTATGACGCGGAGAATGGAAGCCCCGTGGGGTGGGCAGCGGAGGATACAATGGTCCAGCGGGCTGGAGGAGGGGATTCTGGGAGTTGAGTGGGAGATTGATGGGGAGATTGATTCTGGGGCTGAAGATGAGTGGTGACGATTATTATGCTTCCTAGATCCTAGATTACTTACTTCGTCTCCGTATCGTTAGGAGAACTCTGCAATGCACTTCCCTACTCTATATTCTAGCTATGACAAAGGTGACATGAAGGAACCTCTCAGTGCTGTTTTGAAAGAGCTCTGAGCTGGAAAATTAATTGCGTGCGCAGGCATTGAGAAGGCCAATTAAGAGAGAGCAAGAGCGGAAACGTTACATTGACGATGTGACCTAGCATCGAAATATCGGTGAACATTGCTCTATGCTTCCGAAAGCAGACGTCTTCATTCGATAGAGCAGTGTATAAAGACTTTGAGAGCCACGTTGGAAACTGGTCGGTTCCATTCTCGATCAAGAAACTCTTATTGCATCCAACTAGCCTATTAAGCTTCCCAGGAAGCCCTAGTTGTCAGCAGTGCCAAGGGGCATCCATGAGCAGAGAGTTCAATGCTTTCAGACCGGCTTTAGCCTTGATCCAAGAGAACAATGGAGAGAATGAAGGTCGTAGCGACCTTCACCCAACCGCAGGCGAAGACATCCAAGGCTGCCTTTGCCGAAACCGCCATGGCACCTCCACCTCCACCACCCAAGGCCAAACCTCCACCAAACCCACCCACCGACCCCATCAGCATGACCGCCGAGGACATAGTGACCGACCCTTTCCTCCGCTCCGTGCTCGTAAAAGCCGACGAAGCGCGCAGGCAATGCATCGCGCTGCTCGCGCTTCGCGAACAGCACCCCCTCGGCCCCGACGGCGCGCGGCCTCCCCGCGAGGTGGAAATCGAGCTCGCCAAGCAGCAGCAGCTGCTGAATTCCTACTTGATCCAGGTACGGAACCTGTACCGGAAGGCGATTTTCAGCACGAGGCAGACGAAGCAGGCGACGGCGGAGGCGAGGCACGAGATTGATACGCTGCACTTGCAGTTGCAGAACTTGAGCTACGAGCAGAGGCATCTGAGGGGGGAGATTGAGGCTTGTGAGGGCTACGAGTGAGTGGTTGCAGCTGTTGAATGCTTGAGCGAGCTGCTTGGCCTGCTCGCATGGGCTGCTCATACGATAACTAACTATGACATCTTACCATCTAGCCACAAATACCAACAACTACCGCTCATATCCGTAGAGGAATTCCTCGAAAAGTTCCCAGACCACAGGGACGATGGCGAGCACGCCCTCATGATCGCGCGAATCGAGCATGAGCATACAGAACGGCAGGCGCTCGAGGAGCGGCGGCAGGGCTTGCTGAAGCAGAAGCAGGGCTTGATCGCCGAGAACAAAAAACGCAAGGAGGACCTGGCGAATCTGGACAAGGATCTGGAGAAGTTCATTGATGTGAGTGTTGGGCTGTTGTGTTCAGGGTCAGAGGACGAGCGCTAATGCCGCGAAAAGGCTGCCAAACCTATCATGAAGATTTTTGAGAAGGAATACTGAGTGTAAATGGGATCGGTTTATGGGAGGCTGCATAGCGTGGCGTTTGATAATGGGATTCTGTATGTGATTCGATACCCTGCTGGCGGCATAGCTGGCGTTTGGTAAATGTAGACATCTCATGCTGTCTTGGGTCTGACCTGATCTCTCCTGCATCGAAAAATATCTGAAACTCCAGCAAAGCGACTACAGGACTGTCGATGTTTTAATCTGCTTCTTGATATGTGTCCGAGTGTAGCAGAGTTGCCACAGGACAAGTGGCTGCGAAGCACACCGCCAAAGCACTCTCATCACTCAAAGAATCATTTCGAAAGGACCAAACGCGTCACAAATCCCCGACCTCTGCTTAGAGGACCCCATCAATGCTC